>JAVTVJ010000676.1:600000-753774 GCA_034509425.1 Eopsaltria australis
GCACGTGCCCTGTTGTTGTTCCTTTACACTTTTGTGTTTCTATTGCAGATCAAGGCTTCACTTGACAAAGGTGTTTTCCAGGCAAAATTAGTATTGTCATTCAGCCATTTCCAGATGCTTATAACTTTGGCCTGGGGGTGAAATTTCAGATTGTTTCCTCAAGAGGTGACAAAGAAAATCTGGCCAAGATCTAACACCAGAATGAGATTCTTAATGGGAAGTCATAAGGAGTGGTAGCCTGGTGTGGAAATTCTGTACATTCCTTTACAAGACTGACTTAAGACTGACATATTGGAGTGCAGGGGCATAATTTGGCAACTAACTCACGGACACAATATTATTTTTGTCTTTTTGCACTAAGCATGTATTGCATGGCTGCTGACACTACAACTGCAGTTGTTTCAGTGGTGCAGCTAGTCCCCAGCTAGCCCATGTGGCTTGTTTTAAAGCAAAATGCTCATATTGTAAAGTGTAATAATTCCTGTCAGTTCCTCTGGACAGCTTCTGCTCTTATTCCAGTTTCAGATATGTACTTTTTCATATCAGAAACTTCCTGCATGTATTTAAAGTGAGCATTTTCTTGATGGAGTGGTCAGAGCAATGTGGTTAAAATATCCCTATAGAGATCTGTGAAGTGTCAAAGGGTGATGTCTGATTTCCACAGGCTCTGTTTGCTCAAAGCCCTCCTTTTGTCTCCTGACAGAGCTGTACTCCAGAATGTCAATTATCCATACCTCCCTATTTCCCCTGTCAGCCCACCTAGAAGCTTTCTATTAATTTATCAAATTGTCATTGGGCTCACTTTGTTGCACTGCAGCCATTAGCCTGTCCATTTGCTTAATTGGTCTATTTCCCGTTTATTATTCAGTCCCTGAATCACCATTTGAATAATTTTTAGCTAACTATTAATTGAATACAATTTCTAACACAATTACATTGCCTACATTCTCATTTTTGCATGATCACTAAGAGAAAGGGGTTTTTATTATGATGCATATGAGAGTCTCCAGTGAATTGGTGGTTGGAAAATGGGAAGAAAGTGATTGCTCTGTCCAGTAATTACAGAATCAAAGAGTCCGTGATTGTTTGAAGTGGTTGAACATGAGATTCAGGTTTCTGCTTCTGTAACTGCAGCTGATGGACTTTTAGCCAGACCCTTTTGCACCACTGCAGGGGTGCAGCAGGCTCTGGAATCTGTGGGGAATTTGTGGTAAATGATTGTCATTCTAACAGCTTTTACCCTGGATGGTTTGTGAGGCTGTTGGTCAGGCAGCAGTGTGCAAGTGTCAAGGTCTTCTGCTCTCCTAAAGTCTCCAGCTTTCACAGCTGGCACCAGCTCTACACCTGCCTTGCCTTCACATGGGGTGCAGCACAAAAGCTAGGGTAGAGGCTGATAATCCTGCATTGCGTTCCATTTTGGGCAGGATGTCAGTGCCCTCTGGCTGGCAACCCAGTCACTTATGGCATCCCAGTCACTTCTCATTTTGGATGTAGTGATTGCAACATCCAGGGCATGAACCAGGCATAGGGAAGGGGAATGACTGTTCTTGCTGTTAATTTTAACCAACCTCCTTCATGTGTTAGAGTGGGGCCTGTAGGGGAGGCTGATCCATGAGAGAGGCCTGAACCTCCCTGGCTGTTTTGTGCCAGTCCAACTACTCAAGGTTTATAGTGGCTGCCCTTGCCACAGCCTGTGATTTCTGAGGAACTTGGGAGGAAATAATAGAATCACAGAAACATAGAATGGTTTGAGTTGGAAGAAACCTTAAAGATCATCTCATTCCAACCCCCTGCCCTGGGCAGGGACACTTTCCACTATGCCAGACTGCTCAGAGCCACATTCAGCCTGGCTTTGGAAACTGCCAGGGATGGGGCAGCCACAGCTTCTCTGGGCAACCTGTGCCAGGGCCTCACCACCCTCACAGGGAACAACTTCTTCCTAATATCTGACCCAAATCTGCTCTTCTTCAATTTGAAGCCATTCCCCTGGTACTGTGCTGGATGTGTTAATAATGGAAGAGGAAAAATATGACAAAGTTTGTGGGAGAAAATTTAAGCTATGGAGAGCTGTGGGGCTGCGCAGTGACACAGAGAATCTCCTCAGCAACATCTGAAATTTGTCTGAGCTCACCTTTTGAGGGCAGGGCTCTTGCTTACAGAGGACTGGTGTGAATATCAACCCAGACTTCAAGTCCTGGCTTTCTTCCTAGCTGGGTCTGAGCCTGGGAACATCTGGGCTATTGATTCAGAGGGAATGTTGGATTTGTAGTCATCGAAGCCAGATTTTGGAGGAGCATTTTAGTTCTCAGTCATTATGTGATTCCCAGAAATAATTGCCCTTGTGTTAGGGAAGCCCAGAGTCTGGGCTCTGGGCATAAAGGGTGCTGGGCTCCTCCCTCAGGTGGGGGGGATCTTCTGGAGAGTATTGTCTTTTTAGACTGTAGAAACAGATCTCTAAAATAAGAGAGAGGCACAGAGATGCCTCAGTGCTAACGTCAGGCAGTCTGTGTTCACCTTGGTGTTTTTGTGCTCCCACTTTGGTTCTGGTGACTGTAAACACCTACAGAAAGACTCATCTGTGCCTATGGTGCTGACACAATAGGCAGCATCCAGGCTTAGTTGTTCTTGACCAAATTATTCAGAAAGAAAGCTTGCAGGTTCAGCCAAATACAGAATTACTCTTTTGGAAGGCAATAAAAGTGCGGGTCTGCGAACCATCGAAATAATCCCCCAGCTAGCCAAGGAAAGAGCAAAACCACAAACAAAAGCAGCTCTCAACTTGGAGTAACCTCCAAACTCACTGCCATTTCAGAGGAGTTGCTAACCACAGATGTGTGTTAGTCTTTGAAAAATACATTGGGAAGCAACTGAATTCTGAGTTGCAGCAGTGTTGAGATAATTTTGTTTACACCTTCTCCACATCGGGTGCAGAATGGCTCATTTTCCACTCTTAAATTTAAACAGGATGATATTGCACCCCCCAGGCCAAAAGAGAATGAAGCCAGTTGACTAGGAGGAGATGCACATCCCTGCTGAGCTGAGCACCACCCAGACTGAATTTTGGGAGGTTCCTTAACCTTTGCTCCTGAGGTCGTTGTGCTGACAGTGCTGAAATCCTTTCCCCCAAACAATGTGGGTAAGTTTGGAGCATTCCCTTACACTTGGCTACCTTCAGCTCTGCAAGGGCCCCCGGCCTCCAGTGCTTCCCCAACCACCAAAGAGAGCGGGCCAGGTCAGTCCAGAATGCAAACAATGATGTCACTGTTGTAAAAGAAATTAAAAGCTCTGTGGAAATACAGGAGATGAACTCCAAATTACGGATCTTTTGGCTAAATATGAGCACTAAGGAAAGCTTGCAAAGATCACGATAGTGTTGAATGCCAATGTGCCATTTGATGTCCAAGATAAAAGGGGGGATCATTTCAGGAGTGAGACTGTTTTAGCCAGAAAAAGAAATCTTTGTGTCTCTGTTGGAATGCATAAAAACACATATTTCGGATGTGGTTTTCTCATATGCTAAATGAACAGGGCATCTGGTTGTGTTTTTAAAAATTAAATTGACTGACACTAGATCAGTGTTTTACAAAGCAAAAGGTAGTAAACAAAGAACATCTAATAAGGTAGCAATGAAATGTTTGGCAGGCCTTCAAACTATTGGAAACTCACACAGCTGAAAGGAGCTGAAACATTGTGATATATATGAGGCCTTAACTTCTCATTTATCTGTGCTATTTCTTACTGCACTTCACAGTAATATGTTGCATTCCCATTGGTATAGGTTTCTATATGTTCATGCCAAAACTCCAGATGTTTTGTAGGTAAATCTCTGGAGACTATTTTATTGTGTTTCATTTCTCCTTATTTACAATTCACTTGACTTGCACCCCAGTCATTGGTAATAAAAATCCATAGACCCTGCAGCTGAGCCAAGTGGACACCATTGCCCTGTTTTTTATAGTTGGGATGGGTTGATCCAAGTCTTGAATAGAATCCAAACCACTGGAGTTTTTCCAAAAGTTCATCTCTCTTATTTTTATTTTTAACCCTTCATGCACCAGAGAATAAAGAGACAACTGCTTTGTCTTTCCTTTCCCCCCTCCACTCTGTCCTGAAAGACTCAACCCCTCTTTACCACAACAGCATATCCACAGTTGCTGTCCTTTAATCCTTCTGCAAAGACTGGTTCCTGTCCATCAGAGCCCTGACCTGACCAGTTCTCCAGGGTTCTCCATCCCCTCCAGGCTACCTTTACCCCTTATCTGCCAGCTTCCTCTGCTCCCCTCTGGAGTTAAGGAAAAGTAATGTGGAGGTGTAGTCTTGCCTCATCCCTGAGCCACTTCATGCTTCTCAACATCTTCCCTTTCTGCCTTCCAGGCACAGCGCCATGCTCCAGCAGGGCACTACCAAACCCAAGCTCCCCTTTGCCTTCCAGGGTTTTTTTAAAAGTTTTTATTAATGAATTAAGATATAATAAAGCCTGCCGTCCCCTTCCCTTCTCAGGCTGCTGTCTGTTAAGTTGTAAATACCTTCAGGTTCTCTGGTACATGAGAGATTGTGGTGCCCATATTGCACTGAAATCAGTCTGTGGTTACTGGGTCTCTGCATGCTGACAAAACCCCTGCTTAATGACATAGAAATAATTAGCCACTTTGCTGTAGTGGGACTTGAGTTAATTTTAAAGAGCTGAGAAGTTTCGTTTCAGAGTTGCTGCAATCAGCGGTTCCATTTTATAACCCATCACAGGCACGCTTGATCAACCACACAGATTTTTTATGTGAACATACCCACCCACCAGATGTGTGTAAACATAAATCATTCCACAGCACAACATGTTTTCCTTGTGATTCTGGGCTTGACTGATCCTCCAGGGGAAAGCAGTGCTGCGCAGAGAACTCCAAACTGTGAATGAGACCTGCTTGGATCTCGCAAGTGCTGCTCTGCTGTCTTTTCCTGTCAGGGGGGAGGACGAATGAGAGGAAGTTGCTGCAGCTCTGAAAAGGGGTTTTCCCTCTCCCCACACACCCAGGTAGATGTGGCTGGCTCTGAGCGCAGCCTCTTGCCTGGCCTGTGTTTCCTGAGCTGGCTCTCAGGGGCTGTGCAGTGCTGGAGGACTAGAGCTGCAATGCAGTAACTGGTAACTCCTCTCCCTGCAAGGCTGGAGGGAATTCTTTCCTGTTCTAGTAAGCAACTGGAGTGGTGCATGCCAACCTCCCAGGTTTTTGAACAATTCCTATTTGTCTTTGATTTCTTGTAGCTGAAATACACTTAGGCAAGGCAGGTAATATCCTTTATGCTTTGTGCTATTGCTTGTGAATTATGTATTTGTTTTTAAAATAGTAGAAGTTATCTATATGCTGTGAAGTTTATAATTCTTGTACCAGTAGATATCACTGTGTTGGTCAGCATCCTAATTACCTGAAGAGCTGAATATTTACTTTTAATCAGTAAATATTTCAAAATGAAGCAATTCTAAATGGACCAAACTCAAAATCCCAGACATGAGCATTCTCACAGTGAATCCAGGAATGATACTTAACAATTTCCAGGTTCCAAACTCGAGTTACCAAATTGCATCACAAAGGAAGGTGCTGCTGTCATTAGTTTTAGTTTCACATGTTGAAACAGAGGTTCTGAAAGACAAAATAATTTCTTTTACAGTTCCACCATACTGATACCAGTTGATCTTCAGTCCTGTATCCCAGGTAGTGTCATAAAAACCTTGGATGCAATTTGTCCTGAACTTCAGAGAAAACTACCTTCAAATTCCATGCCTCAAGCTCATCTCTAGAAATATTTAACGAGCAAACTGTTACTTGAAATTTCATGAAAATAATTAACAGAGAGAGCATCAAAGCACTGTCTCTTCCCAAGTTAGTGGTACTCTACAAAAGTCAAAGCTCTAGAAAAGCAGAGAAAGCATTATGTTGATCAACCATCTTCACTGGGGAGAAACGAATACAAGGCAGGCATTAAGAACCGGGAATGCTGGCTGCTATTTGCTTTTATTTTCTTTTCATTTGGAAGCAAGTTCTGTGTTTGTATCTCCCAGCTTTATTTTTGATCAGTGAGGCTTCAGCCTGGATTGAAGCCACAGGAGTCACAGATTGCTCATCAGTGTCCTTTGGGTGCATTACATAAAGGTCACTGTTTTGGTTACTTTCCCCCCTCTTTCTCCATTTTTAACTTGTTTTCTCTCTACTGATGCTCTACTGAGGACCAGCTAAAGAAACAAAGACATTTAAAAATTTTCACTGTTAAGCTGGGTACACACAGAGTACTCAAAATTATTTAGTATCTGTCCTTAAAGTGTCAATGTTTGCCAAGCAATTCTATTCATTGGCATCTCAGCCCTCTGAATTAAACTGAAAGGACTCAAAGTGATTTCAGTGTATTTTTGATTGTGTCATTATTCTACTGCAGTGAGAAGGAAAAAAAACAAATTACTGTGGTGTCTAAAATGCTATGTGCATCTTTTTGCAAATGCAGTAACCTCACAGTCGCCTGTTTTTTTCCAATATGATGCTGCCTCAGTCAATTCTTTGTGCCAGAGAGGGAAAGCTGTGATAGGTTCCCAAATTCCAATAGTCAGTATAACCTGTTCCCTCTGCCCTCCCTGTCCCTGAAAAATGCAGAGTTTGAGAGGGTTTTTAAAATATTTTAAAATATTTTAAAATATTTAAATATTTAAAATATTTAAAATATTTTTAAAATATTGAAAAGGATTCTAAACTCTCAAGAAAAAACGCATATATTTCTCTCATCATAATTCTCGATAGCACTTGAATTTTTAGTATGAAATAGTTGCAATAAATTGTATAAGATCAATCTTGTGGAGTAATAACATTTCAGGAGAGGGCAAGATTTCAATTTGAAATGACAGACTTGAAGATCCTTGCCTGGACACAAAGAGAGGATAACTCCTGAGAAGTCATTCCAGAAAAAAACCAGAGAGACTGAATTAATTGAATAAGTTATGAGTGTTAAATTATTCATTCAGCTCTGAGTCAGCTTTGAACTACTTATTAGGAATTAATTGATACAGATATTTTATAAAATGTACAAGTCATTTTAATAAGTACTTTTGAGCACTTTTTTTTACTGGATGTTAAACGATGGGCAAGTGAAAATGTACACTCAGTCTTAATCTGCATCACTATAATGTGTGGGATAATCAGATTAACAGCACTCCTTGGAAAAGAGAGATTCAGTGGGAAAAGAACAAAGATGGAGAGGCATTTCCTGTGCTGGTTTCTGGAGAGGACAAACAATCACCTCTTTCAGCACCCAAGAAATTGGGTCTCCTTGTGTGTTTTTGGTTATGACCGTCCACCAAAGCAGGGTTCTGGCTGTTCAACCATCTGAGATCCATGCTGTGAATTCAGCAGAAGGGGATTGCTATAAACATTAAACACAAAGTGGCTGCTGCACCGGGAGGAGTAACTTTCCATGTGCAGTGCTGGGAAAACCAGCAGAGGAGGACACTGACCCTCTACAGCAAAGCTTTCCCATCCTTTCTGACTCTAAAAAGCCACAACCACAAAGGGAAAAGAGTTGAAGAGCAGCAAATCTTTGCAGCTTGATCTTTTGCACTGACTGTCAGGGTCCTTTCAGATCTCTCATATTTACACCACAGTGTAATCTGTGACTTAAACTTTATTTCATGAGCTCATTATTGAACAAAGATGACAAACAAGGGCTCAATCACCTTTTGGTGGCTCATCTGTCATGTTAATTCCCTCAGCCACCATTCAAGTTGTATGATTTCCTAACTTATAACCCCTGACAATATCATGCACCTATGAACAAAAAAAAGAATTAGTTCCTTTTTCAGTGGTGAAAGTGCTCATCCTTCCTGCTCCATCACAGTGTGAGCATCCCCTGTATCCCACAGGAAACACAAAAGCCTCAGCAGTCCAGCTGCTGTTGGATCTGCTTCAAGAACTTTTGCGTGGTGACTGTTGAGGTTACCACTGAGGCCCAAGAAGATCCGGAACGTCCCAAGGGATGTGAGGAGCCATGGTGGAGGGTTGCTCAGGTTTGAGAATCCTCCCCTTCCCTCTGGAGGAAGATAGTATCTTCCACGTAATTGATGGGTTCGTCCTATGCTAATTATACCCCCCTGATTGGACTGTTTGTTCTCCACCTCTTATGCATATGTATCTATATCTGGAGGGTTCTGTGTTACTCAGTACCTCAGTACTCCATTGGTTGTGGTTCTCTCTCTCCTCCCCTTCCCTCTCCTTTTTGGGCTGTGTAAGCTTGTCCTGCCTTCCCCCTGCCCCTGGACCCTCAGCTCATTGGTTGTTTGTTGCTGTATAAAGGTCTCTGCTCTCTGGACCCATTTGAGGGAGGAATTGTTAATAAACTCCTTGGGTACCCGTAGAGAAGATCCCTCCCTTATTCTTTACCCCTGGACCTGCTAGGACTTGTCTCTGCACCCACTGGCAGGGTAGCAGAGTCCGCAGCAGGAGCTTAAGCAGCCCCACGAGGGACTGTTGTGGGGCACGCTGCCGGTCTCTGTTCACCGGGACAGTCCCCGCGCAGGCTATACTTTTGGAGTAAGGCTGAAGTTTTATACCTTCCAGCTTGGAGGTTTGGACTTTGCTATTCCCAGAAGTTAGTGGATTTTGAGGGAAATGCCCAACAAAAGGTAATAGCTGCAATTTTCAGGTGATAGTGACTGCAGAGTGGCCCTTTCTGGCCACCTGTGCTGCCTGCCTGGTGCCCTGGCTTTGATGGGGTGGTTCTGCTCCCAGCTGACATCAGGCTTTAGCATGAGCTGGGTTAGCCAAAACCTGAGCGGGAGCTGAGTGAACTGTCCTGCCTGACCCTCACATCCTTCTCCAGAGCAGCTGCTCCTTGGCACAAGAGCCTGTTGGGGGATGTTCCAGTGTTCTGCAGGTGTTCTGGGTCAGGGCTCAGGGGAAGAGGTGTCTGGTCACCCATGAAATCTTGTGGCAATCCCATTCTTTTCTGTAATATGCTTTTGAGCTTGTTCTCACTCCAGGAGAGCAGCAACCTCACTTATGCTCTTTGAAGACAATGTACTTAATTCTGATCTTTTCCACGTGCTCCTTTTGTTTTCATCACCAAATTTAAATTTTGATTCATCCTTGAGGAGAAATATTTTCTTACTCTGTCAAGTTCTCTCCATAACTTATCTTTCTATTCTGAGCAGTTTTCATGGCGTTAGTAATAATACTTGCATGCCAAGTGAAGATTATGCCTTTAAGCCGTGCAAAACTATCTCATAAATGATTTTTTTAAAATGTTGAGTAAGAATCCAGTTGAAATTGTACTTTGCTACCCACAGAAATGCATCAAGGTGGTTGTTGAAATTCTCACGCCCTTGTACACAGGCACATGGACTCACTGGAGACAGATGCATCTGTTTGAAAACTGCCTCTGGTTTTCTGGGTCAGGCTTGCACTTAGATAATACTTTTGTGCACTGTTGCTTGTTTTACAGCAGAGTGCAAAGATATTGCTGTCTTTTTAGAGATGAGGATTTGTGAGCACAGGGGCACCAGAATTCCTCAGGAACTGATGGTCCTGAGAGCTGGGAACCCATATCCCACTGACCTCCAATAAAGTTTACTGAATTCTGAAAGCAGATTCTTGCTTAGGTGAATATCATCTTGTTAATATTGCCAAAACAGCTTCACTCAAATCATCACCAAGCCTGTTGATGGGCAGGGGAGCACTCAAATTTGCCCTCAACATTTTGGGTTATACTGAGAACCTGATTTGCACCTGGAAAGAGGAATGAAGCAGGCAGCACTAAAACAGATTTGCAGAGAGACGCACAACTTGCCCTCGTGCAGATTTATTTAATGTACACTATTTCTCTTCATCCCCCCTCCAGTGACTGCACTGGAGCCTCTCTGAAAATTTTTGTAATCTTTGACGGCCAAATAAACCTGATGTTTCAGTGGTACAGATCTGTACCTTCCATGCTATTTGATGTAACCTGAAAGGCCCAAAAAGTGTGGAGAAGTTGCTAGAAGTAATACAAGATACAAAGCAGGAGCAGAGATGATGCACACTTTAGTAGATGAGGACTTCAGGTGAGCCAGGAGATGTGATTTTATCCCTGCAGAGATCATTCCTGGGGGAAGCTACATTTGTTTCTGTGCCTAAGTTGCCCATCTGCCTTTTCTTCATGAGCTAGGGTGGGAAAAAAGTCTGTTACAAATCTCATACTGTGGATTTCAAAACTGCCTAGTACAGTCTTGGTGGGCCTCCTGGGGATAAATGTAACAGAAATAATAACAGCAATGGTTATCTGCAGAGCAGTAATGCACTGAAAGCCTCTCATCTTTTAAAAACCTGCTTGCCGTGGTGTAAGCAACTACAATACAAACATTGCAACAGCTTCCTACAACACCATAATGAGTATTTTAATTCCATCAAAGAAATAATTAATGAAATATAAGCAGTAACACCAGATGGAATAATATGTTTTAGGAGAGGGCAGTTAAATGAACTCATTACACATCTCAGGAAACCATTGTGGGAATCAGGTAGGAAAGGGAGGTAGGGATGTACTTGGATAATGTCAGGTGTCTCACTCTGTTCTGAAAAATGTTGCCATGTGTTTGTATCTACAGGAGACCAGAGAAGTTCCCACTCCTCTCGGGAGAAGGTTGTCTTTGTGAACGTTTGTTTGTGAATGGTAGTTTGGAATTTCTGGTCAAAAGTTTTGGTCAGAATGATAATTTCTTCACTTAGTGATGCCCAAAGAAATAGCAGCAGCAATGACGTTTTCTCAACACTTTGATAATTTCTTAACTGGCTTGAGTCAAGACAAGGGAGAGTCATGGCACAATTTACAGTTTTCCCATTTTATTTACTTGCATATGTTTGTATTTTAATGACTGCTTTATGTAATGGCTTTATCTGCACATCATATTTTAACAAGAGTTATTGATTTTTTAATAATTTTTATCATTTGAATGGCTTCAGTTTGAAAGGGAGTAGGATTAGGTTAGATGTTAGGAAGAAATTGCTCTCTGTGAGGGTGGGGAGGCCCTGGCACAGGGTGCCCAGAGAAGCTGTGGCTGCCCCAGCCTTGGCAGTGCCCAACGCCAGGCTGGATGGGGCTCTGAGCAACCTGGGACAGTGGAAGGTGTCCCTGCCCATGGCAGAGAGTGGAATGAGATGGTTCTTAAGGTCCCTTCCAACCCATATATGATTCTAAGTATGTTTGTGCCCACATGTCCTGCCAATCTGACAATTGAAAATGTCATTTTCACACCCAGAAAATAGTGTTTCCAGTCTGAATTCTGGCATTACAGGTTTCAGATCTCTAACTGTTGTTTTCAGTTTTGAATGCCCGTGGCAGCTGAAAGCAAAATAGATCAGGCAGTGCATGATGAAAAACACAGAAATTAAAAAAAGAATGTGAGTAATAAAAGATGCTCCTGCAATGAGCTGTGCACCTGAGTTGTTAAGATCCAGTTAACCAGTGTTGATAAGGTCCTCCAGGCCGTGATTGTTGTCTTCCCCAGCCTGGCATGCTGCCTGCATCCTGGGGC
Source organism: Eopsaltria australis (assembly GCA_034509425.1). Classification (NCBI taxonomy): domain Eukaryota; kingdom Metazoa; phylum Chordata; class Aves; order Passeriformes; family Petroicidae; genus Eopsaltria; species Eopsaltria australis. The sequence goes on from JAVTVJ010000676.1 coordinate 611,537, forward strand.
TGCCTGAAACTGAGCTGGAATAAAAGTGAATCAAATCTTGCTGCTTTTTTTTCTCCCAAGAGGTGCTTTTGGGACTGCGAGTCCCAAATCATCACCTGCCCAAAGTGTGTTTGCCATGGGTGGTGGCTTGGAGTGGCTCTGCCTTGCATTAATTGTGCTGACTGCCATTCTCACAGGCTCCTCCTGGGCTGATTTTGGCACCCAGTGGGCTCAGGTAGTGCTCCAGGAGTAGCCATAGCAACGTGGTGCTCAACAGCACCTGCACATATACCTGAAGAGAAGGATAAATACAGAGACTGCATTTTAAATGTGCTTTCAGAGCTGCTGCTACTTCCACTTGTACACTGGATCCTGAAGGTACCCCAGCACTCACCTGATGGGAAGTGCCCTAGGAATTAGGAAGGAAAAAAAATAAATTAGTATGTTCTGTTATTTCCAAATACTTTTCCTCACTCAGGCCTGCCAGGTCCCTCTCCTTTGTGTTAAATCCTCAGCTTAGCAAAGCACCTGTGCTGAAAGCATTTTACATGGCAAAATCTAAATCATGGCATCTGGAAATGGGACTAAACACGGGGATGCTACAGCCTCTCTCTGAACATACCAGCACCAGTGGAAAGCTTTAAATCCCTGATTCTTGGCCAAAACTCTGCAACTGAAGCCTTGAACAGGGCTGATCTCCAGTGGGTGCGGGGGCTCTCATCCATCTCCATCAGCTGAGAGCTCAGGCAAAGGCCCTGCCTGAGCATGGGACACGTGTTAGGTAAGATGAGATGCCCCTGAATTATCTCAGAATGACAAGAATTCAAATTAATATGTTGCTTCTGACCCCCTGTTGGATTCATGGAACTGGTTAGTCTGTGCAATTTCTAACAGCACCTTCACAGCGAGCCCTACCATCATTCCAAGTTATAATTAAACAAACAAAACCAATTCTTTTCTTCCAATGCTTGTTATCACAGAAGATGCTAAAGTTTCTACTTCTGAAAACTTCCTCTCTGGAATAGCTCTTTCTTGGTAGTAAGACCACATATGCCCTCTGCTGTCCCTTCAAATTGTGTGAAGACCTATTAGCAGAACATCATTGGTATTGTTGTTACTGATTTTAGTTCAATGACTCTGTGAAAACTAAGGAATATTCTGAGTATTGCAGGGAGGGGCTCAGGGAGTTCCATCTCTGGGTGTGCAGGTGGAGTCTCTGGGCTTACAGCAGGTGTGGGATAGCACAAGGCAATCTCTTGGGAAAGCTCCACAGAAATTCTGCTTTTCACATTTTGAATTTTTCTGCTTTCTAAGCACATAGTCTCTGTGATGTGTTTCCCATTTTTCCAGAGTCTTCTGGAATAAGATCAGATATGCAAAATTCTATGCTTTTAAAAGTAGATCTATAACAAAACTGTAGGTAAATCTCTAAATATAAAGGACAGTACATTTTTTCAGAAAGCAAATTGCTTATTTTTACATGCTGGATTTCCTTGATTTGTCAGTAATGGTTAGTGTTAAGAAACTAATTTCTTGGCAGCAAACAAACCTTTAACAACCTTGGGTAAACTTTATATGGTGCTTAATTTGCACTAGCAGCACATAATGCAAAGTGTTGACTAAAATGCATTTTCCCAAATTAATTTCCGTCTTCTGACAGCAGATACTTTTCTTGACAAAGGTAAGTTTCCCAGCGCTATTCAGCTTGCTCCCTTCTGTTTGTGCAAATTGCGCACACGGTGTTATTTTAATGTTTAATGGCAGCAGAGTCACTTCCTGACACCCTGCTTTTAAATCATGTATTAAATCCCACTGGCTTCTAATAACTCTCATTTTGGATAGCACATGGACAGCACAGGAGACATTGGTGGGGTTGTAACAGAACCTTATTTGGTAAGTGGGAGAGGCCAACAATTTTGCATGAATGGATGCTAGTTTGGCACAGAACTGAGTTGGTAAATTTTGAAACACTGTGATTTCTTATACAGACCCAATTGTGCTCTCTGCCCAAATTCTTGGATGGACCCTAAGTTAATTGATGTCTCCCAGGTTTTGTGGGATCATGGGACCACACGTGGTGCCTTCATGCAAACTATTTCCACGATTCCTCTAATTCAAGTGCCTCCTAAAATACTGTACCTATCTTGGAAATGCACAGTGAATGCTCAGCCAAAATTATACATTAGGGTGCAATTAGCTGTGAGCAGAGCACTGAAACCTGGAATATTTTTGACTAAGAGGTCAATTAGTGTGATTGGGAGGCCAAGGATGCAGCCAGCCGTAGAGTGGTCAGAAGGAGCAAGCAAGTGAATTGAGCAGTGAGCTGATTAGGAGACAACTAGCGAGAGCAAAAAGAATTTTCACCCTGGAAGTGATGAATGTAGATCTGTCTGGAGCATTCAGCCAAACTGAACACTCAGTCAGCATTCAATTAACCTGAGCTGCCTGCCATGTACATAGGATTTATATATATATGACAGTCTCATCATGTGTGATGCTCCCAAGAGCTGTTCTATGTGTAATTAAGTATCAGCAAAATTAGTAAATAATAACTCAAAGATATTGAGTAATAATGATATAATTGTGTAGTCAAGCAAAATATTTTAGTGGCAAACTGATGGTTCCTTTATCTTACAGCCCATCTGGCCTTAGATTACATTTGTGTTTCAAATCCAGATATGAGAAATTGTTCAATTGTTTAGTAATAAGTCTAAAAGTAGAGTCAGGCAAGGCTTTGAGGTTAATTAAAATTCACTGTAAATGTACTTTTTACTATCAGACCAATGCCTCTGTAATTAACTTTTGAAATGCAGGGTTAATTATTATTGTTCCCTTTGTTAGTTTGCAATGTGGAACAAAGACATCAAAAGCTTCAGATTTTACTTTGAGGGCAACTTTTAATAGCAGGGAAACTTCCCTGACCCCTGAACACCTCTGTGGAGTCCTCAGTCTGGCTCTGGAGGAAGAAGAGTTTGGCCAGGTGGCAGCACTGCTCACTGGGCCGGTGCAGATGTGCTGGCATTAGTTGGCAAAAGAAGCATCAGGGAAACCCTTGGAGAATGAAAAACCATTCTCAGGTTGGCTCTTCTAAAGGCTACCCCAATTAACTTCATTTGGTTTATCTCCATGACTCAGAAAAACATATGAACTATAGTTGGTATTTTTTATTTTTTTGTTTAAATGAGGCATCGTGCCAGTCTGAGCAAAGGCAATGATTTCTTTGCATTAGCCAGCTCATCTTTCCTCAAAGTGGAACTCATGACTTCCTACATTTATTTTTTGTCACTGTTTGTATGTGAGGTGACCTTTGTATAGTGTTTGGGATATGTCTTGTAACCCAGACTAGTTCTGTTTATAAGTGTATTGTGGCACTGTTGGGTTTCACGTGGCAAAATTTCCTCTGTTAGTTCCTCAACCCAGACTAAAGTTATATTATTTTAGCATTGAGATAGTTGTTCTTTCCTCAAAATATTTACATTGCAAAACCCATTCTCCCAAATTTAGTGTAGTGTAGGAGCCACAAGTTCACTTCTCACACGCGCTGATTTGGCAGCAGGCAAACCACAGAGACGTCTTTAGCCCTACTCATTTATTCTGGGGAAGGACAAGATCTCCAGGGGCTGTACAAACAAGTCTGATTTAAGATTTGTTTTCTAGAAAAGTTTCAGCTGCCGTGTTCTGTGTATACATAATTTATAGGGCGTCTGTTAATCTTTGAAACCATAGCTTATGGTTACTGATTGTACAGATCATCCAGGATGCAGCTATAATCAAATTCTGGATGTTTTTGTTATGGTAAAAGAAAAATTATGACACTGGAAGTGTGATGCTCAGCAGTGGGGCTGTGACAGAGTGTGTTTTGCACTGACAAACTTGATTGGTTTTATGGCTTGATGAATCTTGCTGACCATGTATTTGTTCACAGACATGTATCTATATAGGTATCTGTATGAGTTCATGTATATAATCATAAAATAGAATAGATAATGTGATGTAATGTAGATAACATAAATATAATTTAGGTATTATATAAAGCAAGACATACCTCTTTTGCTTTTCCCCCAGCTGGAGCCATTTGCTAGTTGATAAACTAAGGAGCTAAGGATCTTATTTTCAATATCATTTTCTGGACAAATTACTGAAAGGTCATTTTTTCATGCAGCACAGAGCTGACATAGAATCACAGACATCCTTCCAGCAGTGTTCTGAGTTATTGGTCCAGATTCCATCACTCCAAGGTCCACAGCAGATGGATCAATGTATTCTTCAGACATGTCCTTCATGAGTTTATCTCATCCTCCCTCTGTCATAGGGACCACAGAGATGCCCAGTCTGCCAGAGTTATGACCAAAGTGGACAATTCTAATGCTTTGGCATTTGATTCACACAGTGATAAAAATGGAAACACTGCCATTTTGGGAGAAACAAAGAAAAATTGGGTATTTTTATTCCTAGCTACTGGTCCTTGTGCATATACACCCATTTTTGTAACCTTAATAACATTGGAAAACATGGACCAGTTTCTTCCATTCCAGGTTGTTGTGGGATAGTGTCCTCAGGGATGCAGCCCTAGAGATTTTCTGAAAATTGACAGTCAGGCATGAGAGATACTGTTAGTGCTCCTCTTAAAGCAAAGGTTGATTTGTCCTTCCTTCTTTCCTCCTTCCCATTTATTAGCTATCAGACAACCAACATGATGCCAGGGCAGGGGGATGGGAAAGAGGAATGAAGGGAAAAAAGTCATTAGAAAACAGGCTTCATTAATTCAACTGCTCGGGGAGCAGCGTGTTTGGAAAGGTCAGGATGTTTCATTTGACCTAAACAAAATGCTCAGCCATTCTTCAGTTCAAATGTTTCATTCCTGTCTATTGAGCCAAATCAAAACACTGAGCTTCGGTGGAGGGATGTAATGAAGGGCTGGGCAGGGAGCAGCTGCAGCTTATTCCAGCAGCACTTTTCTGCCCCAGAGTTGGGAGAGGTTGACACCCTTTTTCCAAAAGTGCAGTGCTGATCATCTCCAAAGTATTGATGAATTAATGCAGATTTCATCCCAGGTATTAGAAATCGAAGAAAGGCCCAATCTGTCGGGAAGGGAGCATATGTCCTCCTGCCCCAAATGACTGTTGGAAGAGAAAAAGAAGTTGTGGAAATGTTTTAATCATAGAATGGTCAGGGTTGGAAGGGACTTTAAAGATCATCCAGTTCCAAACCCATGCCATGGGCAGGGACACCTTTCACTAGACCAGGTTATTGTAGCACTAGCCTCAAGTCCTTCCCTCCTGTTTCCAAATGTGTGTTGGTGAACACTGAAGCATGGTAAACAGTGAGATTTGTTGACAGACCCTTTGTCCCCTCCACACCATTGCCTGGGAGCTAATCCAACCCCATAAGAGGAAAATTGTAATTAAAATCATTGCCCTGATTTGGATATGGTGTGTTTGAACTCAGAGCTTCCTCTCTCTCAGAAGAACTTTCTAAGGCAGCTTAATGGCTGATGAAAATGGGATTTCCCAGAGTTCAGGGTGCCACAAGAGAGGGGACACTGCCTAAGAGATGCTTTCCTGCAGGCTTCTCCTGCTGCTTTTTTTTTCCTGCTGTTTGTGGAGTACTGTCACAGTTTTGACAGCAGTTTCTAAAGGAGTCATTTGACCCCAAGGAATTTCATCAGTGTCAGTGCCCCTCCTAGGGGCTCCCCTAAAGCCCCTTTTGAGGATGCCAGATTCTAGCAAGAGCAAAAGCAACAATTGGTCTGAGCTGGGGAGCAGACTGGCTTATTGACACTTCAATGAAAGGCAGCTCCAACACAGTCTGTTCACTCTGCAGCTGCCAGCTACCAGTGTTTGATCTAGCAAAGGCTCCAGCCCAGAAAAACAAAGCCCAGCCTTTCTAGTTCCTGGCTTAGGGAGCTCTCTGCCCTTTGTGCTCTTTCCCTGCTACCAAAAGCCCAAAGGTCATTATTTAATGTTTCCTGCTTTGGTTCGTCCTCAACCAGGGTTGCACTCCATTAAGCTATACTTCAGCTTTATTTTTAGGCCGCTTGAGCTGTAATGCTGCACCTCCTTATCACTCTGTTAATGCACTTTTGTGTCTCTGTCTGTAGTTTAACCCAGGCAGGTGGAATGGCCCCACTGTCCCAGAGGTGCTTCCCTGAGTGTCCCAGGGGAACGGGTCCCAAATGTTGCTGGAAGAGTGTCTGGCACAGGGCCATTGCTGTGCAGTGAGGAAATGCACAACGAGAGGGGATGGCAGGGTTTCTAACACCCTGCTTTTTGTGATTCAAAAACTCATATGGAGAAAAGTAACACTGTCAACAACACTCCCAGGGAGCTGCTGAGGCTGATCTGCATTGCAGGGATGCTGCCTGACCCAGACACTCATCCAAGCGAAGCTGATTTGTGCTCCAGTCATTTCAGTTCTAAGATGAGCTGAGGGATGCATTTTCCCCCCAAAATTTACCCTGCCCCACCACATCTGGTTAGAGAAAGAATGCCTGGGAGAGTGAGTCTCACACAATACACAACACAAAATACTGAAGGAAGTCTCAAATGTAAAGTCTGAGGAACAGGCACTGGAAAGGGTTTAGATTGTTGGGAAGACGTGAATGGGAGAGATGAGCAAAGTTTGCCGATGAAAGACAGATTCACCGGGCACGTTCCCTCCCTCTGGTTCTCCCAGCCCTGTCCAGGAAGGGAGGTTCTTGAACATTTATACTTGAAAAGGGCAACAAGAAGGCAGTTAGGAGATGTTGTCACTGTAATTGAAAGGAAGCCGTGATCTTTTCAATATTCACTCACAGCTGATGCTATGCTGACTAGCAGCACTGAAGTTGCAGGGTGACAATTATACTGCTGATGGCATCATTTATTGGTTTTATTGTTACCCAAGGTATTTCCAGCGAGGTCATAAATCTATGTGTCAGTAAGAAATTCTCAGTTTGCCAGCTGTGCTCTACTTTATAGCCATAGATTTTAATGCTTTGAGAGGAGCGTTTGTTAAGCATCACTTTGCAATTAGAGGCAAAGAGGAAATTAGCTGTTCCATTTTTGTTACCCAAAAAAAAAAAAAGATATTTGTTTCTCATCATTTGTCTTTCTGTTAATATTGCATAACTCAGTGTCTTTGCCTTGTGCTTGCTCATCAGCTCAGCCCAGAGATGGTATTGAGATGCCAAACTAGACAATGCCAGAACCACTTCAGCCCTTTGTTTGCTGACTGAAGGGACATTGCCCAGAGCCTGGGAAGTGTGGAGAATCCTGGAAGGAATCTGCTTAGGAGGACTACCAAAAGTCTGCATCCAGGTACAAGCATGTTTGGGACTTTCCTTCAGGTTATTTTTGTAGGAAGAGAAGGTGTTTGCTGCAGTATCTTGTTTACATGAGCTGTGAAACACAAGCAAACTCTTGATAAGGGATTGAGTTAATTATCCAGGAGGATATTGGAGAACATCAAAGGCTTTGAAATATAAATATCTCACTTATTGCTTCACGGACAACTTCCCCCATGTTGGACTTCACTCTCGGAAAGGATAAATCACCTGCTTTCACCATGTCCCCTTCAGTGGTTGTTAATACAAACTTAGAGATATCTCCTTGTAAAGGTTGTCCTTAGAAGGAGCAGAAACACTGACTTCATGACTGATTTGGCCTTGTCTTTAACTGATCCCATGTAATTTTGAATCCAAGAACAGAACTGATACTGCAGGGGATTTAGAGGGTCCCACCACTGAGGGCTTCACAAAGCATTTGAGGCAGTAACAGGCAGCCAAAGGAGTGAACTGGGCTCTAGGTGGTTTACACCTACTGAAAAATCCCATTAAAAATTCAAGTATTGTCTCCTAGGGAAGTTTGTTGTCCCAAAAAGGCATTTGTCATCTTCAGTTTAATTCCACATATACTAAGGGTGGGAGAGAGCTAGAAAAACAGATCCTCAGCTGGTTTCAATTATCCTGGATCTGTCTCCTCCTAAGAAAGGACAATGCTTGATAACTCTTGTTTTAAGGTTTATGCCATGTAGACACCTCCTGCTACAGACTTTTTTACTGCATTGTTCATTGGATAGGCCTGCTCATGCTATTGCTGAGGTTGATTCCACAATACTCAACCCACATTTCTCCTTTTACAGGGATATTTTATTGCTGATAGTTCAACTGCACAAGGGCTTTGCCTTTTTGAGGCTTCCCACCCCTTTTTGAGATTTCCCACCCCTTTTTGAGATTTCCCACCCACCTGCTACACCCATCCTGTGATGCCTGTGATTATTGAAGACATTCATTTAGCTCTTTCATCCCTCCACACATACTAACCCCTGGATCCCTTGCTCTTCATAATTCCTTGTTAATTGTCAGAAATGTCCTGAAACAAACTCAGTAGATTTTATTTTGGTCTCATGTCAGCCTAAATCCAGAGTTTCTAGCAGTGTAGGAGTTAAACCAAAACAAAGGACCAAGGATGAGTTCTTATGTTCAATGCCCCAGGACAAGGTGTGAGGAGTGTGTGAACGCTATGTTGCCTGGATTAGAAGAGGGAGAATTCTATTTACCTGCCTCTGCTCTTAGGAGGAGTTCTCTCAAAGTGAAGGCTGGTCACACCAGGCCCTGGTGAACATCAGAACCAGTATTGCCAATTTTCCTTCTTCACAGCTGCACAAAGGGAATCTTCCACTTGGTGCTCGCTGCTCCACAAGGACAGTGCCATAAAATCCTAACAGCCTTTTTTGTTCTGTCAGATTGCAAATGCATCATTGGCTTCCTCCTCTCCTTCTATCAGCATTATTGCTCTCCATGCTTTTCTCTCCAGTGAATGCCATTTCTCCCCTGATAAATTAGTGCACCATTTTCTAAGAGTTCCATCTCACTTATTTCCTGCCCATATATCTAAGCTCTCCAGGGCTCTTTGTATTATTTCTCTTGCTCTCATTTGTGTTTTTCTACCCTCTCCTCTCAATTTAATGTTATCTACATATTTTATTAACCAGCTGTTTTATTTGCCCTCACACATCACAAGTAGAGATGCTCCATGAAATGAGAGCTACCCCTTGTCTCTCTAGGAAACTTACGAGACACAACCCCCTTGTCTATTATTATTCCATGTTTGCGGTCCGTCAGACAGTTCCTGTGGCAGTATTTATGTCTGAACCAATGGGAAATAATATTTTGAGAAGCACTTATTCAAACACTTTCCTGACTCCCAGCTCTTTGATGCCTGCTGCTCTCCCTGCTTTCATTCATTTTGTAATTCTGTCGACTTTATATGCATTTTTCTCATGGATTCGGTCTTAGTAAACCCATGGTGCTCCTTGCATATGTTTTTGTAAAGAGATTTGTGTAATTCTCAGGGTATTGTAGGGAGAGCCATGAAAAGATCCCTTTGAAGGCCAGCATGAAAGCTCCAGTTGTGTTCTGAGCTCCAAAACGGTTTCCAGATAATGAGATACACCACAGTGTCTGACTGGGCTTGGGGAGAATAACTTCAGATAAACACCAGGAGATAAAAGGGATCACCTTCCCCTTTGTGCATTACCTTGTATTGTGTGAACTCTTCTCCAGTGGGGATTGGATCACATCTTGTCTCATGCAGAAAGCAAAAGGAGTCATTAGCTCTGCTAATTGTTGCAGATAAAGAGTAAAAGGCGATGACAGTTTGCTTTGTGTGTGGTTAAGCTTGTTAAAGGCATAAATCAAGCGATTCTTTCAATTCTCACTTGTTCATTCCTATTATGATATCCCACAACGGCAGCACTTTCATTTTTTCACTCCACTCAGTTTGAATTTCAACTCTACCTTTTGTTGTTATACTCATTAAATAAATAAGATTACAGTGTAGTACACAATACCTAATGTTTTAATTTGGTGTTGCATTATCCAACATGCTTGGGACGTCTCAGTGTGAACACATAATTTAGTAACACTTCTAGAGAGCACTGATGACTGCTATGGCTAAATCTCATTTGCCATGAAGTCACAATACAAATATATACAAACCTACTAGAAATACGTGTGTTTGGCCAACTAGGTCATTTTGGGTTTATTGTTTATAATTGAGTTTCATTTACATCTGTTTCCTTTTGGGAAATATGAACATGCTTAAAGCACCTTGAAGATTATGTGTTTAATTAGATTGTTGACCAATGTCATCCTGAGACACAGATGAGAGCTGAGCCATCAGGATTTTCAGCAGCATCAGGATTCACTGCTTTAGGATTTTCAGCTCTCAGTTGTGTGCAAGCAGGTGATAGCATTGTCATACACATCCTGGCACTCTGGCACTGATGCTTAGAGACACTCATAGTGTCTACAGAATGTGAATGTCACCCCAAACCTTTCCCTGACTTCCACACCTGAACAGTGTTAAATTTGCTGGTTTTGGGGTGGTTGTTTTCACAGAATTGCAGAGTTGTTGTGGTTGGAAGGGACCTCTGGAGATTATTGAATCCAACCCCCTGCCCAGGCAGGGTGACCCAGAGCAGGTGACACAGGAACAAGTCCAGGTGGAGTTGGAATGTCCCCAGAAAGGGAGACTCCACAACCAGTTCCAGTGCTCTTGCCACCTTCAATGTAAAGAAATTCTTCCTCATGCTGAGGTGAAACTTGTCATGTTTTGGTTTATGGCCACTGCTGAGAGCACTGACATGTTTCCCCCTCTGCATTGTGCAGTGTGTCACAAAAAACTTGGGATTCTGTTCCACCAGAGAACAGCAGAAGAAACTGCAGCATCAACACACACCAACCCTTCTCACACACTTTAGCACTTCAGTCTCACAGGAGCTGATCTACTGTTTAGGAAAGTAAACTAACTTGCTAAAAAAGCTTTGAAGCCTTCAGCGAACATCTCCTTAAAGCAGTTACTCCCTCATTTAACCTCACAGAAGTCTGTTGACATCCAGCATCTTCCTGCCTATACAGGTTCCTAGAGAAACCCTGCAGGTCTCACTTTCCCCACCAGCTCCCTTCCTCCTGTAGGGCTTTGGCATGGCTGAGAGCATGCCCTGGACACTTAGAGTAGAAAACCCAGATTGGCTTGGGAAAATTAGTTCTAAAGTTACTTATACATTTGGGATTTTTTTAAGGTCAAATGTTGGAAGTGCACAGGCTAAGGTCCAGGTTCCCAATGAGACATACACATAGATTGTGATATTAATAAATTAAGACTCTTGTTTGCCAAGAAATAATATACCAGAACACAAAGGTGGAAGCATACATATTTTATTATAAGATTCTTTAAAAACTGTTGCTGGTAAAGCAGGATTTGCAGTCCAAAAAAAGAGTCTTATCTTTAGTCAGTCTTTGTTAATTCAGTCGGTCCTTTGTTAATTTAGTCACTCTGGATTTCATCAAAGAAAAGCGACTTCCCCAGGAATTCCTCTGGCAAAGGAGTCCCTCAAAATTTGAAAGATTAGCCAATTTGAATGTAAAGAAACTTGCAACAAAGATTACTGATTAAAGAGAGAAGTCTCAGTGGAAAGGAGCAGGTAGGAACGTGAGGAAGTGTGCGAGAGAGCTCCACTTGTTCTTACAAGTGAAAAGAATTTTACCTGCTCCTAAGTTTCATGGTGAGAGGAGTCATGGTCCCTGCTGTTGGGTGTTGAGGCCTATTCTCCTTCCTTTCTGCTTTTCTTCCACTTCTCTCTCTTTTGCTATGTGCAGACCCCATGCCTCTATGAAAAACTGGCATTGACTCTTAAGGAATATGGGGGCTTTTCTTAGATTTTCATGTGTTAACGGAAGGGGGTCTCTTGACTTAGCAGCTCTGTTTGAGGTGTACAGGCAGAGAATAAAGATTGATGCTCATTCCTGCCCAGGTCCGCTTTGGACCATTTTAGGAGGTGTCTTTTCCCATCTGTTTTTTCTGTCCTCTGCCTCGACACGTACTGACACCCAATACTTTCCTTGCACAGACGGAAATGTAAGACCAGGAAGATTTTTGCCTTTTAAATGGTTTAAAAACTTTCTCCTATTGACTTAACTGTTTTTAGACCATTCCTAAGGGTAAAAGTGTGAGGTTTTCTCTTTGTTACTGATGTCATTCTGTTTTCAGAGCCCCAGGCCACTGCTATAGTGGTGTATGTACAAACCAGCTGTGGGTCTGCCCTGCAGCATTCCCAAAGTTGGGAGGCACGACTGCCCATCCCTCCAGCTGCAGCAACACAGAAGCAAGCAGAGACTGCCAAAAAACCTCAGGTTACAATATTGTCCTCCTAAAACCTTTTGTGCTGAGTTATTTCAGTGACCAGCTCAGAGTGTGATCATACAGGCAGTGAGGAAGGAGAAACGTGCCAGACTGTGGCAGCCAGATGGAAATCAGAAGTGGGGGGAGAACCACCTCCAGTCTCCCTGTGCTGCCATGAAGCACAAATAGATCAGAACTGAGTGGGAGCCGAGATCTCTCGGGTTCCCAAAGTTTGCAGGAAGGTAGAGGAGAGGCAGCCAAGTGTTACATTTGCTGTGGACATCTCCTGGATGGGGGGGGGGAAGGGTGGGGGGGGGAGCTCCCTGAGGTTCTGCTTCCAAATCCATCGATGCCAGTAGCAGCCTGGAGGCAGCCTGGCTGTCCTGAGCAAGTGTGACTCACTGCTACGCCACTCTGCTGAGTTATTTGGGGTAGGTGGGTGGTATTTGTCACACTGTGCATGAGGATTTGGCTATTTTAAGCTATAGGCTCTCTGGGATGTTGGGACAGAGTTGTCCCAACACACTGAGTTCTGACTTAAACTTACTGGAACGAGATGAATGTGGCAAGGGCAAAAACATTACACACACAGAAGACAGGCAAGGCACTGCATCTGTACTAAATAATGAAATCTACTGCAGTGGGTGCCACGTTGAAAGCTGAACAGTTTTTAGACTTCATTTAGAACCTGTCTGTCAAGACCTGTGATGAGTATTACAGTCTGGGACTGAGAGTTTGAAAGGGCTCCCTTGGCATGTGTGCTTCTTAAAGGAACACTCGAGTGATAAATTTGTTTTCCTGTGTTTAAGGGGGATTGAGCATTCCCCAGCTCAGACAAGAAGTCCCTGATCGTAGTGCAGACACAAAACAGACCTCGTTTTGTTGGGGTTCCGAAACAAGGGAGGGCTGAAATCTCTGAAGTCTTTGAGCATGGACTCTCTGACTTAATGCTAAAGTGTTAATAATGAAGATTTGTCTTTCTCCAGAAAGAAAAAAACTAGTGAGAGACAGAAGAAATTGTATAAACTTTTGAAGAGAGTCGCTACACGACTCCCACTAATCACAGGAAGTTAATAGCCAAGGCAGCCTTAGAGGCTGTAGCCTGTATAAGTTTAGACAAATCCAAATTCAAACAGTAGACTGATGACTTTTTGCCCTACAAAGAGTCTTTTAATTTCTGATGGTAATGGATGCCACCTAAATGTGAAAGAGAAATAGACTTTAGTAATTTTAATGCAAATGGATTTTTTCAGATAAAAGGCACTGCATAAAAGGTTGAAGTGTCAGTGCTGTAAATACTCTGCCTCTGGTACAATAACTTACCAGCAATTACTGACATCTGGCTATCTACTATAAGGAAATACATAGAGTTTTTTTCAATTAAGCAATGCTTTTGCACTTTCAAACCAAATTCTGTACTTTCACTGCTACTGGAAATATGAAAATTGGTGAAGTTGACCCTGGTAGTCATTCTGGAAAGACCCTGAACTGTTCTCCTGAAGCAGAGGAAAGCATTGGGAATTATTTCTTGAACCAGGATGTTCAAGTGGCTGTATTCTGGTTTCCCCCTGATGTGGGGGGGTTTGACTGCCTTTTTTCAGCTGTCAGACCAGGGTACACTCAGCCTCGTGGTACAGAGTCAAAGTTAAATCTGTGTCTAAGGAAGGCTCACGCTTACAAATAATGGTGAGTTCAGAAAAAGCTGCAAATGTCCATCATCACTACAAGCCTGGCATTTGCGTGACAAGTCCAGTATCCCATGTTGTCTATCATTGAATGTTGTCCAGCAAAGGGGAGATATCCTGGAGAGTCCTTTTTTGATACGGTCCTTTTTCCAGCCATAGCTCCCAGGAAAAGCTCCCTATACTGTCAGAATATTGAGCTATGTCAGTGTTTGCCAACAAAGGTGTGAACCTTGGATCAGAAACCCACAAATCAGGGAACTGGAAAGGAAATTACTTTTATGTGTTGCTACTGGAGGAATTATTATGGGCTTCTGTATAGATTGAGGTGTCACTAGAGTGGGATCTCATCTGAAAATAAAAAGAAAAATTATATTTCTTTCCAGAGTGTGTCCACTACCTGAGAACAGCTGCTAGCTAGCACAGAAAGCCATAAACAAGAGTTCTGGCAATGGGGCTCTGTTCCCAGCTTTGCCGTGGATGACTTTAGGCAAGATGATGATGATACTCTGTGCCTTAGTTTCCTGTTCTGGAAAAGGAAGATAATGATGTGCTCTGCTTTGATGCTGTGCCAGAACTAGATGTTAAAAATTCAGTGCATGGGCTGCTGCTCTTCAGAAATTACTTCCCCTCCAGCTAGTTCAGATGTATCTTTTTTGCCTCTTTGAATAAGAGTTAGAGAGGTAGGAGCTACGATGAGGAGTCAGAAGGTTCCATTGCAACCCAGAAAAGCTTTAAATAGAAAACAACAAATACGTGCAGCTGACATCCATGGTGATGAAAAAGGCCTGAACATGTGAACTAAATGTTGCTGTTAATATTATAATTAAAAGGCTTTGGGATGAGCAAGGAATTGAGATAGAGGGTCTGCAGCAGCTTCTGTTTCAAGGAATAACAGAATTATTTGGTTTGGAAGGAACCTTAAAGATTGTTTAGTTCCACCCCACTGCCATGGGCAGGGACACCTTCCACTATCCCAGATTGCTCCAAGCCCTGTCCAGCCTGGCCTTGGACACTGCCAGGAATCGGGCAGCCACAGCTTCTCTTGGAAACTGTGCCAGGGCCTCCCCACCCTCACAGGGAACAATTTCTTCCTCATATCTGACCTAAATTTCCTCTCTTTCAGTCTGAACCCAGCATAGGCAAGCAGAAAACCTCTGCTGGTTTATTAATTTCCAAGGTTCATATTCAAGCTGCCCACTCTTGCATCTAAAATTCCTGCACAATAGTGTCTGTGTCAGCCAAGCCAGCATGGGAGCTCTTCCAGCTCCCTGAGAGAGCAACAGCTGAACGAAGGCAACGTGCTCCACTTAGATGCCATTGGAGATGGCTGGAATGTGGCCTGAGGCCTCTCTTACCACCAGTGCTGTTTCTCTTTCTGAGATGAAAATGGAGGCCTGGCAGAATAAAAGGAGGCAAAGTCTGTTCTTCACCCAGCTCAGTGCAGCCCTCCCATAAGAAAGCTGAAAATGCAATTCTGGGGGGCTCAGAAGAGCCACACTCAATGATGTCTTCTGGTGGATGTGTGAAAAAGCCACAATACACCTTGCAGAGTATGGTAAGCACTTTTGGAGGAGAGTATTTTATTTTATTCAGGATCTTTCTCCTTTAAAATTGAGTGAGAATTGCTTTGGCTCACAGGAAGTGGTTGAAGCTATTTTATCACAGATGGCAAATGCCAAATCCTCTAGGAGCACCATTTGCAAAAACGTGTTGTGGTTGTCTCTTGTAAGAGAAGTGTTTTCATAATGGGTCCTTTTGCTCCTGTGTTAGTGATACAGGTCACAGGTAATTGCATTCACATTTTAAAGCACAACGTTGTTAAATCTTTTGTATAAGGATAAAAGTACTAAAAATGTCCAGTCTCCAGTAGAGACAGCTTCTCCCTGAACAGGGGGAATCCAGAATCAAGCAGAGACTGGAATTCTAAAGCTGATATCACACATCTCTTCCAATGCCCCTGGTAATTTAGAAAATAAAAGAAACTGCCTATTTTTAATCTTACTCTCAGCAAGCCAGACTAAAAAGCCCAGGATTTACTATCACACCTTGGAAAAAATGTCCCTTTTGCTAATCTCTGTTAATCCAGATGAAAGGTACTTGAAAATAATCACTATAACTAAGCTACAAGTTCAAAAACAAAAGTTTTTGGCTTTGATGTCACAGATGAAACAGTGATCAGCATTACAAAAATCAAAGAGAAAAGGGAAAACCTGATGTTTTACTGAGTTCTTATATTGTATAAATATCCAGGAGCCATTTTGTTTTTAATCTTTGCAGGTTTGAGCAGCAGATGCTCCTGTGTCTCACAAACCTCCCTCAGATTTCCTTTGGGAGGACCTGGTGAGATTTAAGACAAGTCATTGCCAGTGAGCCCACTGGCCAAGTGGGAGCAAAATCACCACTTTTGTCCAGTGGTAGCTCTGTCACTGGAATTTGGGAGAGATTTGAGACCATGTTGTTCAACACCTTGTTGAATCAAGCCCAAGAAATCTTGTGGTCTCTCTCTGTCAGCCTTGCTTCAGTGTGGATGTTGATTATTAGGATCCGAAGGGAGCCGGGAGTTTTCCGAGAGAAGCCCACAGTCCTTGCCCGTGTTTCAGCCATGAACAATCCAGTCCAAGGCTGCCCAGTGAGGAACTGCCATTAGCTTGGCAGCCCTGCTGAGTAATTTTAGGCAAAGTTCTGTTAATTTGGGGATGAGAGAAAGCTCAAGATAATTTTTTACCCCAAAGTTGTGCAGTGGTGATTGTGGGTTTGGTCATTTTTAGCTAGTGAAAACATGGAAAAGATCTGTGATTTTAATAAACAGTGTAAATTATACAACTTCCTCAAGGCACCATAATTCACACCTTACAAACTGCTGAGTGAATGTTGAATTTTAGTCTCACCTTTTCACATTTACTCCTCTCCTAACTCAGTTTGGCCATACTTGCTCCTCTTTTCTCTCCTTCTTTAACCTGTTTACTTAAATAGAGCCATGGAATTTGAAGACTCTCAGATGATTGATTTACCCTAAATATATTTAAAATCTGGAAATGGATTTTAAAGATTGAAGTAAAAAAGCTGGAATTTGGTGGTGGTAAGTATTTATCTTTCAAATGTTAAATAACTCAGAGACACTTTGAAATACCTCCCCTTTCAGCCCTCCCTATTGATCTACAAAAAACAATTACCTTGATGAAAAGATGTAGAATATAAATAGGCTGTGAAATGTTGTTTGGTTGGTTTTTTTCAGGCTGTGGCTTGGTATACCCCTCTCCACTGCAACAGAAGACATGGATGGGTGGTGAAAAGAGGAAAAACCAATTTGATAACATTGTCTTACAACTTTCTAAGCGACAGAGCAAAAAGAGGAATGGCAAAATGAACAGGAATTTTCTAAAACTGATGCAGAGTGGAAGAGGCAGACCTATGACAAGCACAAGAAAAGACAAATCTTCATTAAAAGGTGTGTGTGACATTCATTATGTGCACTCTGTAATTGCAGCATTGTGCCAGACTGACTCTGTAAGTGAATGCTTTCAAATGAGTGTCTTCGTAAGCAATTTTTGATTAGCTCTGCATTTTGAAAATATAAATTAACCTTAAACTTCAAACACGAATACAGCCCAAATCTCCTGGTAGGAGTGCACGCATTGTCAGTCAAGACATAGTGGAAAGTAAAATCCAAGCAAAATTCTTTTTCAAATGTGACTTTATTGTTACATATTATCCTCTCAGCCCCATTCAGAGATCTCAATTTGGAAAGCCAAGATTTGAGCCAGATTCACATGAGTAAAATATGTATCTAAAAAATAGAGGAATGGCCAATCTGGATATATTTTCACAAAAAAAAAAAAAGAAGAAAGTGGGTGAATTTGGGGGAACTACTCTTCTCTAAATTTCTTCTCCAGACTGTGGCTGGAGTTCTGCATAAGATGAACAATTTTCAGCATAGGTTTCACTGGCTGTTTTTCACAAGTTTTATTCTTAAAAATTGGCTAAATCCCTTTTACTCAAACTCTTCAAAGAAAGTAACTCAGAAGCAGGGCAAACTTATGTAACAATTCAGTGCAAAGAGTTCAAACCTGGCAGAATTATAACCAAAGGCAAATGGTAAATTATAATGTGATATGTCAAACAATGTAGAAGCTGCAGTTCTACCTACAGCTAAATGCAGAATGTGTCGAATATATGTGTGCTGTTTGTTGGGTGTATTGCATAAATTTTATGTATGTGTGAAGGAAGCTCAGTAAATCTATGCAAAAGATATTAATAAATATGCTAATGCAATACAAGAAATAATGCAGCAATATATAAAATACAGATCTTTTTATACCTTGTGCACATACATGCATGTAGAAAATGTGTGAAAAACACAACAGCGGACTTAAGACTTAAAATATGTGTGGGTTACCACCTCTTCCTTCTGTAGCAGTGGTCTCCAAAGATTTATAATTGTGCACCTGTATCAGTAAAAAATTGTTGAACACAAACACACACACACTCTCTGTTCCCTTCTCCAATATATATACACGTTTATTTGTGAATTATATATATTTACTACTGCAAGTATATATTATGTACATTATAAAACATGCACATTAACAGACATTTAAAAGGCAGAGATAAATTTAAAAAACCTTTAAAGTATTTTAAAATGTGATTTCTAGAAATGCCAGCCTAGGAAATGCCTTTCAGCTTCAGACAGGGAAGTGTTTATGCAACTTCGTAGCTTTACAAACCCAAACAGTAATCCTGCAACCAGGGAGGACTGTCAGGAAGATCCTTCTCAACTGTTAAATCCAGGCAAAGTGGACAGGGGAACTTTTAATAGGGGCAGGTAGTAGCAGGACAAGGGGCAATGGCTTCACACTGACAGAGAGTTGGTTTAGATGGAATATGAGGAAGGAATTGTTCCCTGTGTGGGTGCCCCATTCCTGGCAGTGTCTCAGGCTAGGTTGGATGGGACTCTGGAACAACCTGGGATAGTGGAGGTCAGTGCTCTTACTACTTCCTACATTTGGCTTCAAGATTTTTTCCCCCCTTGCAATTGTTAAGACTAAAAACTTTTTCAATAGATATGAAATCAAACCAAAGCACCTGAGACTGCAATGCAGTCACACTGTTACAGGATACAGGGCTGCAGGCAGAGGGAAAGGGATGCCTGCAGATTTATTTCCTGAGCATGGGAACTGAGAGAAAAGTGGTCTGTCACACATTAAATATATCTGATTTCTGTAGGTTTTCACATGCAACCCACATACCCTCAGTCTCTGAGGTCTTTGCAAAAGATAATTCAGCTCTATTTACTTACGGGACATTTGCAGCTATTTTCACTACTGAATTATGGAATTATTCCTCTTAATACTGCCAGGAGAGTTAATAACATCCAAAATCTCAGTTTAAAAATTAAATAAGGGTACAATCATTATTTTACTCTCATAAATATTCATGTACAGTACATATTACTGCTGGATTTTTCCAGAATTGAATACACAGAGGTGTAAGCGTCATTCTTATTTTATTACAATGCAAAAATTACAAATGCTTTAGGCAGATTTGTACAAGTATGCCACCAGATATTATTTCTGATGGTGATGGAATAATATTCTTCAAATATACAATAGTATTATGATTTTGAACTGTATAACTACATTCTTTTTTTATCTTTTGATTTTTCATTACTATTTGTCCACTTTGCCTTCTGAGTCCCTCCTGAAGTTCTTTGGTGCTAACAGCAAAAGACTTCACAAGTTATCTAAAAATAGTTTCACTTAATTCCTCACTCTCTTTAATTTATAGTCTTTTTCATTAATTGTTGAACTCTCTGTCTGGTTTCCTCTTCACCCAAGTAGCCCCATTTTCTTCTCTAGGTTGGGGGATAAAAGCGAAAAAACTGCTGCTGCCATAGATCAAGAAGTTTGAGCTGAGCTCCTCCCATTTTCCTCAGAAATGCATCACTCTGGGGATGTTTCTTTTCTGTTGTGGTTGATGAATTTTGCCCTGAATCAAAATGCTCAGCTGTGAATTTGGAAAGTTTAAAAATAACTGTGAAGCGAGCAGTTTGAAGCCTCAGCCAAAACCAGCAGGTTTTGTCAATCAGGATGTTTCCCTGTTGCTAAGGAACGCTAATTAAGTTTTCAGGGCCAAACCAAACCTGCAGACAAGGAACATATTTAGCACACATTTTCAGTGAGAAAGAGCCAGTTCCTACCACTGGGAGCTTTGTGTTTTTACCACTGGTTCCTCATGGGTTTTGTCCCAGAAATGAAGTGTTGAGTGAGATGAGGTTCACTCATACCAAGGTGCCTTTGCTCTCTTGACTTGTCCCAAGGACTTCCATAGTTTGTGGAACTGTCCAGTAATTTCCAGTTAGCTGTGAGGAATTTTTGTTGATTCATCTCTTCTGACTTAGGACATTGACATTTTACAGGCAAGACTAAGCAATGAAATTGGCCATTTTAAATGATGTGCAAACACACAGATGCAATTTTTAAGTAGCAGGAGGTCAACAAGACATAACAAGGTATCCCATGGTAAGAAACTAAGTCACTTGCTTTCTCCAGTAGATCAATTCACCAGAGTGGATCAATGAACTGTTCCTATTAACACAAAGTGAAGAACCTCAGCTATGGTATCTTATGACCTGACACTGTCTTTCCCTATCTGCCTGGCATTTTCAAAAAACAAAATTATTTCCTTATCTTTTGGTTGTTTACCACTTAAAAACCAATGGTGCAATGTGCATTTGTGTATTTTTGGTGCTTCGGGAAACAAAACCAAGAGGTTATTCTGACCTAGAATTTTGAAGGAGGGGGAAAAAACAAGGCAAATCAAGGGGTAAATAATAGTGGCCACATGTGGAAATTGTAAAAGGAATTAAAGGTTATTGCCAATATCTTCAAACAATGTAAAAAAGAAAACAACTTGCCTCCTTCCATCATGGTCAAGTACATCATATTATGGATACTTCAGTGCCACAGAAGACAAATCAGAGATTTAACCACTGTTGTGTTGAGTGAGAGAGGTGGCATTTGATACAAGGCTTTCTAAAGACTTTAGGAAACCAAATACCTCTCCTGCTTTTGATGTGGGTGATCATGCTGAGGTGTGCTGACACATGTGGCACTTGAAAACTCTGGTTGTGGCTGAGAGGAAAATCTGGAGAGCTGCCTTTGAGATGAGGACACTTCCACAAGCACAGGTCACGTGGAAATATCAGCAGGGCTGCCTGGATGAAATGTTGATTTATTGCCCTTTTCTTCTCTTGCAGACTGATGGGGAAACTGGGGTTGCAAGTGTCAGGCTGGCCTGTGACAAAGCAATTCCCTCCTGGATAATTTTGGCAGAGCAGCCTGACCTTCAAGAAGCCATGACTAAGGGTGGCCCTTTATCTTTTTGTCCCCCAATGCAGAATACTGTCCAAGGCTGAGTCATATAATGGAGTGGTAAAATGAAGTCCAGAGATTTGCTCCTGGAAATTGCTCTCATGTCGTAACAACCTCCAGCACTCAGGAAATCTCCAAGTAAACTTGCGTAGAGGTGGAGCTCATGTCAGTACTAATGTGTCCTCATTTTTTGCCCAGAAGATGATGGGTAAGTAATCTGTGACAACTCTGGCTGGAAATTGTTCTTCGGGCTGGACTAAAAACTTGTTTCTGTGTTATTCTGTGTCAGACACCCTTTCCTTTTCTGATATACACAGTATCAACACAAGGAGGGGAAAAGGAATTGTTTTGGGTGGGATGAGGCGTAACCAGGGGCAGTGGGAGGAAATGGAGCAGAGCAATGTCTAGGCTTACTATCAAGAAAAACATCCCAACACTGAAGCCCAAAAAGGCTGTTAAATATCTCCCAAAGGAAGCAGTGGGAACCTTTATCAATGAGTCATTTCAAACTTTGAAGGACAAAGCCCTGAGAGTGGGGAATGGTTCTGTGCTGGCAGGGCATGAAGGGTCTTTCCCATTCCTCCTCACTGACTCCCTGCCCTCACCCTCTTGAGAGAAGCAGACCCTGAAAAACACAATGAGACTGGTGCCTTCCTAACACAGACACACAGAAAGAAAAACAACATCCTTTGAGATTGGGAGCCCGGGAAGTGTTTTTTAAAATTAGCTTCAATAACATGACAGATGATAACAAATTTTAGAGTAATTTTCTTTCTTCTTTTCAGCCATGTGTGTCTGGCCTGGCAGGAGCTTTCTTGTGAATTAATGAAACATCAAGGCTGCACTGCCAGCCAGATTGGAGTGGTGTGTTTCCAGGAGAGAACCTGAGCTGGCAGACCCTCAGCTGCTACAAATCAATTAAGTCCCTCTGATTCCAGCAGAGAGGGCCACCAACTTATAGCTGCAGAGGATCTGACCCACTCCATGTTGGAACAGAAATACTGCTTTCATTTTGCCGAGAGCTGGACTATTTAAAATTTAAATGCCTTTAAATTTTAAAATCCCAATTTAATTTAAAATTCCCTTGGCAGTTTCTCTTAGTGACAGCATTCCCCATTTCTGCCACAAAGAACTGAGACCTTACCTTTGCCCGAGACTGCCACATCAGGGTTTGCAGGGCTTCACTGCCCTGTGGCCAGCAGGTGTGATGGGCCTTGCCCTCAGATTTTTTGATGAGCCCTGTTTCTTGCTTCTCTTGGTCAAATAACTGTAATAAGAATAATCATAGAATCACAGAATAATGGAATCAAAGAATGGGTTGAGCTGGTAGAACCTTAAAGATCCCTCAGTTCCAACCCCATGCCATGGACAGGGACACCTTTCCCTAGACCAGGCTGCTCACAGCTCCATCCAGCCTGGCCTAAACAGCATAAAAAATCAGCCAGCAGTCCCCAAATTGCCTGAACCCCTGGAAAGCAGCAGTGTGCCTTGGTGCTGGAAGGAGTGAAAGCACAATGGAGAAGGAGCCCCTTGTCTATGGCAAAGCCCTGATGCTCAGGCAGGCTGCAAAGACATAAAATGCTTCTAACAAGCATTGGCCCAGCCCTGCATGCCTTGTATGTGTGCTGGAAGCTTCAGTTTTGGGAAGAGAGGATTCTCCCAGCTCCCTAGGCAGACTTGGACATGTTGCAAGGTTGTTGCAGTGTTTGTTTTTGTGGGGAGTGAGTTTGACCACATGTATGAAGGGAAGCCCCATGTCTGAGTGTGCAGACCCTGGCCGTGTTTTGCTGTCTCTCAGACTGACAAGTGAGTGTTGTGGCTTATTAAAAGTTATTTCATGGCGTCTGGTCCCCAGTTCATTAGGCACCAGTGAAGAAGAAAATCCTCCTCTCCCTCAGCCTATGGCCATGAGGGAAGGGGCTATCCTGGAAAGCTGCAGAAAAAAGCAATAGAGAAGATGATGATGTTGGGAGGGGGGAAGGCCAGGGGTTAAAGCAAGAGGATTGAGGGTTAAAGGGAGCTTGGAGGGGATGAGGAGGTGTTGTTAGAGCAGGGAGAGCAGTGCCTGTGCCCACAGGGAGAGTTGCACCCCAGAAGGCAGCACCACATCCCAGGCTGGGAGACATCTATTCGGTTCACTGCTCACTTTGTTGTAAAGATGGGAGATTTTAAGCTTCCAACCAGCAACTGGGTTTGTTATTTGGCAAAGAAACTTAAAAAAAATCAAACCAAATACTCAAAGCACGTAATCATGAAGTGTTACAGCACATGCATTTAGCACCTCACTGCAAAGTCCAGCTGAGAGCCAACTTTCCAGTGTAATTTTCCTGTGCATCTGCCAAGCAGTGCATGGAAAGAGCCATCTGTGGTGTCTTACAGGAGCATTTCCTGGTTGCAGCTTCCAAAGGATAACTCAAAAACTGAGTTCTGTACCTGCCATTGCCCAGAAGGGCTTGAGTTTTCACAAAAATGTAAGTTAAAGCTGAGAGAACAACTGATGACTCCTGCTGTTTAGTCTGCTCTGTCTGCATCTGGAGCTAATCAGACCACTCAGCAAAATTAACATCTCCTAAGTACTTTGTAATCCAATTTATATTTTAAAAATTTTGCTTTAAAGACTTAATAGCATGTCCATCAGGCACTGTTCATTAAACATTTTTTTTTGGGTCAGGCAATATCTTGGATGACCAAGATCCTGATGATGCTTACATTTAAATCTCCCAATGAGTGATTACCCACAGGAACAAGTGATTAAGAGAAATGCTGCATTGCCCATCCCTGGGAACACTGGTCCAGCCTGAGCTCCTTTTTGGGATGCAGGCTTTTGCCAGGCACATCTTGTGCAGCTTGGAAGAATGTCTGGAGGAAAGTCCATATGCAAGAGGCCTCACTACATGATCTAATGGTCCCTTTGGCCTCAGAAGCTTGAATCACTGAATTGAAATCTATGAAAAAAGTGTACCCAGCCATAGGAGTGAACTGGCTCGGATGCAAATAGGTCAATTAAACTCAAACCGACAACCCTCTGGAGTCATCATAAAAGTTACAAACTGGATTGAAGGGCATGTAAGTATAATTAAACTTCTGTAGTTTAATGGCGAAATTTCTCACTTCCTGTCCAGCACTCCTGTGTGATGTTCCTGTGCTTGCCTAAAAATCTGATGCATTATTTTCATATCTCTCTGCAGAGGTCTCTAGCTGGGACGCAATGTGAGCATGAAGGTGGAGCTGGACTGACCAAGTGGGAGGCCCATCCTGCTCTTCTGGGCAGTCTCAGATGTTCCCTCCAGGTGTTAACTCAGGTAATTCTTGTGGTGAGCAATGGAGGGACCCTCTCCTCTCCTCTCCTCTCCTCTCCTCTCCTCTCCTCTCCTCTCCTCTCCTCTCCTCTCCTCTCCTCTCCTCTCCTCTCCCACTGCTGACACAAATCCTACCCCTGTGCTCTCCTCTGCTCCTTCTCACAACTTCTCATCCCCTCTCCCCCTCATCCCTCTCCTGTTTCTCCCTGTATCCCATCTCATTTTAAAACACAAAGCTGCTCCAAAACCTGAGGAATTGTATTTTAGAGGAATCAAAAACTGCCTGAACCGAGTCAGACTCTGATTTACTCCACCAGCTATGGAAAATACTGTAAAATCTGGGTGCCACAGCAGGGTGGGCTATAAGATTAGCCCTCAGGAGCTGAGCAGGGCCAGACCCGGGCAGGAGCAAAGCGTGGCTGCAATGTTCACAGTGCCATCTTTTGGATAAGGTGGAAAACTGTACTAAGCTTCCAGTGCCATCCAAAAACTCTCCAGACAACACTCCCAGAGAAAAAGACGCTTTTTATCCTTGCTGTTACCAAAATCACTGCCTTGAGTCCCCTCGGAGTTTTTAATGGGAGAAGTTATTCTTCCCATCAAATTCAGAACTGCTGTGTGCACTGCATCCAGCCTCTTTCCAGTCAGCTGCATTTCAGAAGTGCAGCACAGCGAAAACCACTTTGGAAAAGATTTTTCTGCAGGAACTTGGGTGCCTTATGGAAGCCTCTGTGGCTCCTGATGCTGGAAAGCCTGACCACAGGCAGGAGCAACACGGATGCAGAGGGGACAGCAGTTCCAGGATTTGCCTGGGCTGATGCAGCTTTAGGGCTGAAATACGGAAAAACTCTAAAACCCCAGTATGCCCTGGATGTAATCGTATACTGCCCCATGTAACATACCAGTGATGCTGTGGTGGAAATGAACGTTGCATCTCCACTGGAACTGGGCTTTTGAAATTCCTTCAAAAGCCCCAATTCCTGGAGGGGTCTTAACAGAGAATACATTCATCCTCAGTAGTCATGCTAATGCTGTGTCTGAGCCAAGATTCGGTAAATCCAAGTCAGCTCTGTCTCTTGTGCTTAATAATATGAAGCAAGAAATAGCCTAGCCATAGAAAAGCTGTGGGGTTTGGCCTCAGCCCATATTGATTATCTAGCTCATAAAGGGAGCCCAGACTTCTGATTCTTGCCCAAACAACAATAATCTTGGAACTTCCTGCCTACAAATCGGACTGGCAGATACTGGGTGTGCTGAGTTCGTTCAGACTCACACATCCCAGTTTTAGTTGAACTCCCTTTTGTTTACAGACACTTTTCTTGAGCAAAGTCTTTTTCTAGTTGCATGCTCTTCATGGAATCAAAATACTCAAAGACTTGTAGAGATTTCCTTTGGTCAA
Organism: Eopsaltria australis; assembly: GCA_034509425.1. Taxonomy (NCBI): domain Eukaryota; kingdom Metazoa; phylum Chordata; class Aves; order Passeriformes; family Petroicidae; genus Eopsaltria; species Eopsaltria australis. The sequence continues at coordinate 637,433 of JAVTVJ010000676.1, forward strand.
ATCATACTGCCATGAAATTAATGGAAAGATGCTGCTGACTTTATTGTAATCAACTTTTCCCCACTGGGAAGCTCTCATCTTTGCAGTAGCTACTAGAAAGCAGTGCTGTATGAAACCAGGACTAAATGAGCAATGTGATGAAGTAGAGGGTGTTCAGCCAAACTGTCCCATAAATGGGAGTTTAACAGAGACATCTGGGCTACTTCGATGAGCTCCGTGAGGAGAAATTGTAACTCGCTGGTGACCCCTGCGTGCCAGCCTCTTTCCTCGACCTGCAGTAATTATCGCTCCAGCCCTTGACTGTTCCCATCGAAATCAGGATAAATCAAGCTGGCAGAACATAGCCTGGAGTGCTGGCACCCTGAGCAGAAGGTTAGGACAGCTTCCCCATGTTTGCATTGCTGGAAATTACCATCACCAATTGTCTGCACCCAGCTGAGTTTCCCTCTCTCATTTGGCCACTACTGTCATTTGCTGGGTGTTGATGAGGGGATTTTGGCCACACAGGTACGTGAAGTCTGACAAGAGAAGCTGCCCCATCCTGGAAGTGTCCAAGCAGCTGGATGGAGCTGTGAGCAACCTGGGATAGTGTCCATGACAGGGAGTGGAACTGGATGATCTTTACGGTCCTTTCCAAGCCAGGCTACTCTATGGCTCTATGATTCTGTGGTACCAGGGCCTCTTTCAGCACACCTGTGGCAGCAGAACAACCCTGTCTGGAGGGCTGCTTCACCTTCTCATCCCTATTTCCCTGCCACATTGAGCTGGAGATGGGGGCTAGGGGGTGGAAATACCTTCACTTGACATGGTGGCATGGAATGGAAAGCTCTCAAGTACAGCTGCTTTCCATACAGATGGAAAGCCCTTGGATTTGGCAATGGCCGCTGCCCAGGCTGGATTAATTTTCTCAGGAGTGAATGCCAGGGAAAGGGCAAAAGGTTCACCAAGTGGGGAATGGGGATCAGACAGTGGAAGATACAGCTGCCTTTGAAAAATAGGGTTTCTACTGCAGGGCAAGCTTGGCCAGCTGGGCATGGACTTGTCCCAGGGCACTGAGAGCTTCTGCTTTATCTGGGCACCTGTGACCCCAAGAAAACCCATATGAGTGGTGGAGTACACTGAGCTCTTTAGTGGACTTTGAGGGAAGCCCTCAAACAGGTGGGGACACGCCTGTGCTGTTCTATATGCACAGAAACCCTCTCTCAGCTGTTTCCTTGGTGTGCTGGCTGGAGCGCTCTTTGATCCCTTGGGAAAATGTGTGCATCTCTCCACCTTCACAACCCTGCAGATGTGGGTTGTATGCGGGGACACTAGTGATGATGTTTTGAACCCATGTCACATGAGCAGGTGAGAGAAAAATCCCTCCTGGGGTTCATGAGCATGAGTTTGTTGGGAAATACCAGGTCCTGAGTATGGATACTGTTCGTGTGCAGCAAATGTGGCCAGGAAAAGCAACCCTAGAGAGCTGTTCAGATGAAGGGAAGCCTTAGAGAAAACCAGTCCAGCAAAAGGAATTGTATTAGGTTTCTGTGACAGATGGATTGGATTATTCAAGCTTAAGCTCATACAAACTTTCCATGTCAGACACTCTTGAGTTTCACTTCATGAGGACTGAACTCTTTTGGGCAGTCTCTTTAACGTGCTGCTGAAGTTTGCACATGCAGATACATGTATTTGGGGCTGCTAAATAATCCTGTGTGAGAGGGAAACTGTGAGCAACTGAGGGAGAAAACGACACTTTTGAAAACTAAAATATGCTTCAGAAACTGATGCATGCTTTGAAAAATAAAAGCATCTTATCACTGAAGATTCTCGGCTTTTGACCAGCTGCCAATCTGAATCCAGTTTTGCAATTTCCACTCTGCCTTCTCAACTCCTGCTCTCAGTGGAGTTTTTGCCCGAGTGGGAGCAGGAGAGCTGGTCCCCTGGACAGCAGAGCTATTTCTCCCCCAGGGACAGCCTGAAGGGCAGGGTATAGCAGTGATTTTTCCTACAAACGTGACATTACAAATATCCACATCCGTTTAGGAAAACAGCTCACCCTGGCAAAGCACACCATGCATTTTTTACCCTGTTTCTTCAAGACTCCTGCTTAACTTTACTCTTACTCCTTGAAACAAAGCTTTGCACAGACTTGTGTAGTTTGCAGGACAAGGGGCAACATTTTTTATCACCCAGAACCCAAATAACAACTTTTTGCTCTAAAAGTCTCAGTGCTCTTGAGCTAAATGCTATCAATTCAGCTGATGGAGTTAACAGCAAAAATGTAGAAGGAAACAGAGCTGTCGAAATAGCTTGTGATTATTATCTGAGGGCTGGGTGGAGTAGCTATTGGAGAGGCAGCAGCTGGGAGCCGGCTCTCCAGAATAGAGAAGCTGACATTACAGAACTTCTTTCCCTCTTAAGTGCTTTGGTTTTCTCTGAACTTTGCAACTTCCCAGGAGGGGTGGCAGCTATGTGACCTGCAAACCCTGGGGAGACTGATCCCAGCTTTTAGATCAAGGAAATCAAAGTGACAATGGGAACAGAGAGGAAAAACAAATGCTTCTTTTAAGGAATGCTCTTTGAATTATTTATCTTCTTGTTACTGAGGTCTCTTTTGTTCCTCACTGTACTAGCTATGAGATAGTCTAATTACAAGTATTTAAGACACAAATAAATTACCTTGCCAGCCATGATAAATGCTGCTCGTAAAGCCCCAAAGTACTGTTTCTGCAACTGCAGCCAAGAAACCTTAATGTACCACCTGTTAGTGAGATGCAAAATTATCACTAGCATGTTATGAATAATCTGAATTCCTGGGAAAATAGGTGGCACTTCTTTAGTGTCCTGAAAACTTCTAGCCATCCTTATCTGTTTGCTACATAACTGATGCCAGTTCCTTAGGGATACAGCAGGGCTCATCTTTAACTGGATGCTTTGAAAACCAGCAAGGTACTGTGAGGACAACAACCTGGCTTTGGGTGGGTGTCCAAAGCTTTGCTGCTCAAATGCCATGGGAGCTTTGTTCCTGGTTTTTCCTGGCTCCCCAGCCCTTCATGCTTTCTTTCCAGCCTTCAGAAGGGATTTTGTGACATCCCCACTGATACACAGTGGTTGTGCTGGGGAAAAATGACAACGTAGAACATAAGCCCCGACACAAAGCAGCTCCATGGGTAGAGGTGATGTTGATAGAGGCAGACTTCCGAAAATACCTGACAGACTTCAAATGTCAGGTTGCTTTCTGAGCCCTAAATAAACCTGCTTAGACTGCTGCCTTCTGTTTTGTCATGGCTGCAAATTTAACTCCTTGCAAAGGTGTCCTGTGATCTTTCAGCTCAAAGCTGTGTGTTTGCATTTTAGACACGGTGTCTTCCAAAAGCTTCAAAATGGCCTGCAGCAAAGGTCTGTGGTGGCAGAGGAAAAAGCACAGTCACAATGGGATGCCAAAAACTATCTCCCCGGGGCTGCAATTGGATGCAGAGCCATCAGCCCAGGCTGCAGACAGGAGCTTTCTGGCCATGAGCAGCTGGGGGCAGGAAACACCTGCTCAGATGCAGCCAGAGCCACAGGTCCTACACCTAAAAGTGCCTCTCTCTGGAAGGAGAAACATTTTCAGCCCACACAGACTCCTGCCTGGGTCATACAGGGCAATTCTCTAGGCTTCAAACTAGTATTTTACAGGGCAAGAACGGAACCTAGACTTGTGTGAGATATAGGAAAGGACTGGGCCTGTTCAGCCTGTGTAGGGTGCCAAGGGGTGGGCCACCTGCTCCCTAGAGTGATGCCTCAATGCCCTGAGATACAGCCTCAAGCACAGGCTAAGGGAGGAGCCCAGGCCAGTGTGGGGTGCATCAATTGTTCTCTGTTTGCACTGGGACCTCAGGGATGTGGGCAGGGCTGTCCCTCCATCAGCCACGAGCTAGAATTTGCAAGAGTTAAGCTGAACTTTCACAGAAGTTTTTGAGGGTTTTTTTCTGGGGCACACTCTGCTTCCTCAGCAGTTTTGGGAGAACGCCGTCAGAATGCTGGCGAGCTGACAGCGCTGAGCAGCCGGAGGCACTGCTTGAAAGCTCCCCTCTGCTCTGCATTAGCACTTCAGTGGGGAAAGGCTGCAGAAGAAGTTTACCTGCTGCAGCTCCTGGACCTAGCACGAGCTCCATCTCTCTCATCTGCCTGTCTGCAGCGCTGTACTTTGCCTTCAGAAGCCACTTCACACAACCAGCACAATGAGGGCTTTCTAAGGATGCATTAATGTCCTGTGGAAGCATCTGCATCAAGCATTTGCCAAAGCAGAGGTCAGGGTTGTTCTGCTTTCCACAGAAACCTGCAAATTGAGTGGCAGCCCCTGAGATCACCTGGACAGTCAAAAGGATGGCATTAGACTGTTAATTCTTGTGGCACGTGGCACCACTGTGATGATTTCTTGAGCAAAAGAGTCCATTCCTGTTGGCAGTATCTGCAGCAATGAGCAATTGGCCAGGGCCTGTTACCTGCCCTGAGGTCAGGCAAGCATGACCGGAGTCCAGCTCATGTCCTCAGGGCTGATCTCATTTTCTCCCCAGGACAGGGTGAGCTCACCCTTTCTGCGGTCAGGACCAGCCCCAGGGCTGCCAGCTGGGACATCCCAGGGTGCCATGGGCCAAAAGGGTGGCAGGGAATGCGCTAACACTGAAAAAACACATAGGGCTCTGTGTTGCTGCTTGAGGCCATGCCTGGACTCTCTTTGGTTTACTGGTGCAGATATCATCACTGGAAACAGCTCAGTTATAAACAAAGCAAAAGCTTAACTTACTGTCCCTTTCCCCAGCAAACTACACAGGCTGCCTGGGGAGAGCCTTCTGTGCTACAGGGATGCATGGTCTCTCCTCCCTGCCTGATCACAAATTGATAGGAAATGTAGCAGGGGCCTTGGGCATGGCAAGGCTTGTCTCTCCAAGCCCAGAAAAGATGGGAAATTTTCAGAGGAGCTTGCAGTGAAGTTGTGTGGTGTGGTGAATCCACTGAGCTGCCTCTCATAATCCTGCTGGGCAGCCAGTGTTCAGAGCCTGGCAGAGCTGCTTCCCTGGGATGACAGCAGTGTGAGTCAGTGACGGGCTCGGTGTAACCTACTTATTTATAAAGACTGTGTACAAAGATGATTTTTTGCCTCCTTGGCTGCAGCAGACACTTCCAGCAGGGAGAAGCCTCTTTGCTCTGAGCTCACAACAAGTTCCCCCAGCGCTGATGAGGCCTCATTTCTCCTTTCCTTTGCAGGTTCCCCTCGGACATTTGCAGCCCATGGAGCCAGCAGTGAGGCACACACCCCTATCTGCACCTTCCAGCTTACAGGGGATGTCTGAAGGGGTTGGCTGTGGACAAGGTCCTATTGCAGCTGGGTGTAGATACCTCAGGAACAACTGAGAGGGAACCAAAATCCTCAAGTCCCAAGCTGTGTCCCCTCCAAAAGGCCACACCCTTCCAGTTTCCACCTAACTCATCATTCCTTCCCCACCTTGGTTTTGTCTAAGCGCTGCATCAGTGAGATCTGTGTGGCCCAGGAGACTAAGTCTCCTCCCTGCCTTGGATCAGGTACTGGAATGACAGCACAGGGCAGGGTTTCTGACGTGCCAAGGCAACGTTCATTTGCCTAAATGTAGTCATGCAGTGCTAATTAAGCACATTTGTTTACCCTGCCCAGCCTCTGACTGGCTGGTTTACACATCCCACAGCACCCCAAACACCCGTGTGGGCCTGGCACGTCTGACGCACAGCCCCTGAGAGCCCCATGCCCTTCTGGACTGGCAGGGAAGGGCTGGGCACAACACACACACACACATGACTAAAATAGCACAAGACAGCTCTGTTTGAAGCAGCTAAATCCTTCCCACCACAAGCTTCAGTGTTTCCCTGGCTGGTCTGCACAGTCCCATTGGTCCAGCAGCTGAAGTCTTACTATCAGGGGCTAATTTTCCACATCAGTGCAATTTTAATTTTCCAGAGTTGCACCTAGTTAGGACTGGTTATTTATTGTTCCAGCAAGAGAAGGACTTGATGAAATGTTCAAAGCCATATATAATAAAGTTAAGGATAACTTGGCACTCACAAGAGCATTGAACAGTGTAGAAATGCCAAAAGCAATATAGGATTTGATAGGACTTGGCTGGCTGCACGGTGTGAATACTTACAGATCACAGATCTGAGTCTTTATGGCACTGCCTATTGTGTGGTCATTTATTATACCTTAAAATGGATGAGCAGTCAGCCTTTGAAGTACTTCATAGCAACTTTGCAGTGGAATGGGTGACTGTAAAATGTATTATCATTTGGTACTTTAAATCTGCTAATGCAACAAGACCTTCCTACCCTAATGCTTGCATTTTCTCATGACCAGGTCCATTTGCCTTTTGGAGGAAAACCACCATGTAGACAGGTAAAGCAATAAGCCTGCCTTGCTGATGGCACCATGTAAGTAGGTTTTGATTACAACACAAGAAGTGTTTCATTACACAAACCAACTGCTGTTGTGGTAGAAAGAGCAAACAGAGCTGTGGTCTGAGTAGGTTTCAGCTGGTGAGGCAGTGCAGCTCCACGGATCCCATGGTGGTGCTGCTCCAAAAGGCTTCAACTTCTGGAGCTCTTTGACATCAGCAGGAAGCAAATCAGGGAAGGGGCAGGTGCACAAGAGCAGCTCCCCCTTCTTAACCTGCTCTGCCCAGCCAGATTGGCTTTTACTGCTGGGCTAGAGGGTCAGTGCTCAAGAGGCAAAAATGCACCTCCTTGTTATGCACAGGGAGCACTGGGACACAGGGATTCAAATCCAGCCACAGCACCACCACCCTTAGGCAGGTGGGACATCTCTGAGGTCAAGGAGACTTGAGGACTAGTGCAAGCAGCCAGCTGGCCCATGGTGCTGGGACTTTGTGGGGCAGCAGGGTGGGAAGGTCCCAGTGCTGAGCTGGTTTTGCCATCCACCCCTCCCTCAAAGCTGCGCCTTTTGGGACCTACCCAATCTTTGGCCTCATAAGAAGCTAAGTTTGGTGGCTTTGAAGAGAGATGGGCAGGATTAGAGGGGTAGTGGGGATAAGTCCAGTCTGCAGATGTGTCTATCTGAGTCCCTTACAAATCAATGTAATTTCTTGAGGATGGAGAACAGAAACGGCTTATTCTTGCAAGCAGAAAAAAAAGGGGGGGAGAGGATATTTTAAAAGTCTGGACTCTGCCAGCTGAAATGGGAAAACCAGGAGAGAGGAAAAAACATGAACTGCCCATTTTAACTGTTGTTTACCCAAGAACCCAGCTGCATGTTGGACTGTGAATCCATTCCCTGCTTTCCTCTGGCCACATAGCCATGGAACATGAGTTAAGATGACAACTGAGATCTGCGCCCTGTGGGTTTCAGCATTTTCACTCTATGTTCCCTTACCTTGCCCTCAGCACACAAGCCCTGCGAGAGCCCATCAGGCTCAGGCAAGTCTCTGGGGCTGCAGCAGAAGCAGAACCCCCAGGTTCCACCAGCAGCAACCAGGGATGCAGGAGCAACTGCCATTCACTCTCATTTATGGCCCAGCTCTTCTTGTGAATGGCAAAGAGTCTCCACACTGAAGCCCAAATACCAAGGGAGCTCTGGATGTGTTTAAACAAAGCTAAGCTTAATTAGAGCTGCTCAAAAATTAAATGCAGAAACAGAGTGTATTTATGTTTGCACTCAGGAATATATAAGGCTCTCAGGCAGATGTAGGTCACCTCAGCTCAAGGAGAATTACTGAGGAATGCAGTGTGTGGGCAAACATTGTTCTGCCTGTTCAGTGGGAGCAGGGTAACTCCTACAGGAGCTGCAATTCCCCCACTCACAGCACTGGCCTTCAGAGCTGAATGAGGCACAGCTCAACAGAAAACTCAGAGACCTCAAGTTATTGTTCATATAACAGATTCTGGCTTGTTTTGCCTTTTGGCTTGTCTCTCCCTATGTGTGTCTGCTTTACAGCTACCAGAATGCATCTTCCTGCACAGTCATGCGATGCAGAAACTCTTTCTTTTCTGTAATTAAAGCTGAGAGTCTGTTATATGACTCAGAGTGCCATAGGTCTAAGAAAACATATGAGCCTTGAGATTAATCCCCACACATTTCCACCTCCAAGTTGCACTGCTGAGCTGTTAACTAAACAAAAAGGGTATTTTGTATCCTCAGGAATACTCAGGCTTTTGATTTTGTCTGCTGCCTTTCAAGCAGCAGCCTGCAGGTCTAGGCTCTGCCTACGGAAGCTGCTTGTTTTGTGTGGATCCCCTTGTTTAGGTGAGGTTGGGATGTGCTGTGGTGGGCGTAGCTCAAGTCTGGAGGCACAGCAGGAATTTGCAGGCCCCACAGATCAAAGGTTTGGGAAAGGTCAAGTATTTAGCATGGATGGGCTTTGGGGTCAGCTGGGCTTGAGGTAAAGCCCTGTGACTGCTGAAGGGCATGGGAAATGTCTCTCCTGTTTGCCCAAGAGATTCCTTCTCCTGCTGGAAAAGCAGAGAAGGTCTGTGTCTTGCTGAAGAATCAGGGCAACTCTATGAATTCCAAGAGCTGTCGAAATTCCAGATTTTCATGCCAAGAAATACGAACATTTTCTAATATTATTTCAGGGTGAGTCAGCAAAAACTCATCAGCAGTCCTCATTCTTAATTTGACCTCATTTGAAACAAGATATTCAGCTTGCAGCAATGGTAACAGATCTAAAGGAACTCTCTGAATAGCCCCTTGGGATATGAGAAAGCAAAATCCTGCTCCAACAAAGAACCTTGCATTTTTTTTTGCCTGGCAACTCTTTTTCAAAGGGGAGCTCTGTTTTCAGAAATTTTTGGACAATTCCAGTGAATACATAACACTCGAGTCTGCAAAGTACAGTTCTGCAGGAAGCAGGTGCTCAGAGCATCCTGCTTCCATACTTTTTAAAACCATAGAATGAACCCTTTGGGCTGGAAAGGAACGTAAAAATCATCTCATTCCAACCCCCTGCCATAGGCAGGGGCACCTTCCACTATCCCAGGTTGCTCCCCATCCAGCCTGGACTGGGACGGGGCTCCACTCTCCAGCTGGTCCAGCCCCAGGTTGGCTTGGAGTGACGTCCCCTGGCTCTGCCTGCTGCACTGCTATGTGCCCAGCTATGGTTTGCATGCTCATTATTGATCCTGGCGGGACACACTCTTGACACCCACAGTTCCAAGGGCCTTATTTGTCTTTCCCACCCCACCTAATTCCAGAAACACATCACTGGGATGTGCTGCTTGCATGTCAGATCTGAATCCTCTCCAGGGCAGGGGGACAGCACCATGCTGAGCATCAGCACCAGAGTGGGGAGGTAAGATCTTAAAATTCATGCTCCTTTCTGGTCCAGACACCCACAGATTTAGCCTCCTTTCCCGTACCCTTTTTTCAGCACATAAAACCAAGGTTCATTTCCATGGCACCCTTTTATGATGTGCACCTAAAATGGAGAAGATATTTTTTAACCTACAGGGTGGAGGCTTTATTTGTCAAAAGTAGCAACTTCAGTTCCTGTGCTGAGGCTTACAGTTTTATAGCAAACCCTTCATACCCTGTATTATCTCCTTGCTAAATGGTTTGGTACATTAATTATGATTATCATCCAATATAGGGCATGTATTTCAACAGTGCTTCTGGGTGAAGAAGCAAAACAAAATATACTAATTTATGAGTAATTTTCATGCAATTTGCGTGCACCCACATCCCCTGAGGTGAGGGGCACTACTTGAACTTTAGACCCTTCTCGTTCAGTTTTCACTAATAACTTTTCCGAGGCGCTGAGTGTCGCCTCGGGAACAAGGACAAGGACCGAGGGGTGGAGAGTAGTGCAAGGCAGAGCAATATGAAGCACGGCCGGGCCAGCGCTGGCCCGGGATGGGGGGATCGGGAGATCGCGGGATGGGGGGATCGGGGGAACGCGGGATAGGGGGATCGGGGGAACGCGGGATGGGGGGATCGGGAGATCGCGGGATGGGGGGATCGGGAGATCGCGGGATGGGGGGATCGGGGGAACGCGGGATGGGGGGATCGGGGGATCCCGTGCGCTCCTCCCCTCCTCTGGCCGCTGGGGGGCGCTGCGGCCCCGCCAGGCAAACCGCGCCGCTCACCCCATCCCGCACCCACTGGCCACGCCCCTTTATGCAAATACGAAGAGCGGCCCAGCCAATGGCATCGCGCCGCCGGCGTTGTATTTATAGCCGCTATTTAAGGAGCTGCGCGAGCCACTCGCAGCGGGAGCCGCGGTCCGGCCCCGGTTCCATCCTCATCCTGGCCCCCAATCCCGGCACCCGATCCCATCCCCATTCCATCCCCATCTCGGCACCCGATCCTTTCCCCGATCCGCGGCATTGGGACCGCTCCGGCCTCCAGCTCATACAGCGTCCGCCAAAGCTTCCCCAGCCGCTGTGCCGAGCGCCGGTGCTTTCACTTTCACCGTGGTTCGCTCTCATACCCTCCGGACCAGGGCTCAGCTCTGGGAAAGGCTTTTTTGCCGCCCTCCCCCGCCCTTCCATAAAGGTTCCGCGGTGACGGTTGGAGGGGAGGCACGGTGATGCTCCAGGGCTGGCGGCGTTGTCCCGGCATGTGTAGGTGTGTCAGGTGGATAATCCTCGGCAGTGCGAGGGCAGCAGGGTTTTGTAGCTGTTCGATCCCGAGAGCGGCTCTAGTGATCAAAGCCCGACTCGCCAGCTCACTCTCAGCCTTCTACAGAACAGACACCCAGGGATTCTCTGTCAATTCTCTGTCAAAGGGATTCTCCCTTTGTGTCTCCATAAGTTACGCTTGTCATTTGTCATACAGCTTGCAGTGTTACTGAAATCAGCGTTTCCCCCTTCATTTAGAAACCCAGCCTGCTGTTTTCGGGTGTACTCTTGTGTTTTCGTACATTGCCTTTCATCTGGTTGGTTGATACCTGTGCTTGTCTGTCCTTCCCGCAGCACAGCTGAGCACTGATTCTGTAAATAAGATTTGCAAATGTCTTTACTCCTGTTTTAAAGAAAAACATCACATCAAAGAATCACAGAATGTGCAGAGTTGGAAGTGACACACAGCGATTATTAAGTCCAGCCCCTGGCCCTGCACAGGACACCTTAACAATCCCACCCTGTGCTTGAAAGTGTTGTCCAAATGCTCCCCGGGGAGCCTGTTCAGTGCCCCACCACACCCTGGGGGAAGAACCTTTTCCTGATATCCACCCTAACCCTCCCTAAGCTGTTGGCCAGGCAGCTTGGTTACTTTGCTAAGGTACCACAGAACGGCCTGGGTTGGAAGGGACTTTAAAGCCCATCTCTTTCCAACCCTGCAGCCTGGATTGGTCCTGGGGGTGCAGCATCAGCACTTGGTCTTGTTAAACTCCATGAGATTCCCATGGCCCGGAGCTCAACCTCATCCAGGTCCCTCTGGATGCCATCCCATCCTTCAGGTGTGGCAGCCCACCACACTGCACATAATTAAGAGAAGAATGTGAATGTGGATGGGGACAGGAACTGCTCCAACCTTTACTGCTTGACACAGCAGAGGCAGACTGAGAAGTTTTCCCCTGGCTTTTACTAAGATTTCCCTAACACCAGGAAAAGAAGAAAATCCCACAGCAACCCCAAAGCCTACCCATGTATTGAGAGCTGGCTGCCAGCAGAGCTTTGGGCAGCCTCATGTCCCTGCTGCCAGCGTCTTCCCAGCACTCGGCTTTGATGGTGCTGCAAGGACACAGACTGACGTGACCCCTGTTGTATTAGAGCAGGACAGTAGTTTCCAGGATGAAACTGTAATGGATCTGGCAAAGGGCAAGATGTTGGGAGCGAATCAGTAAAAAAGGCAACAAATTACTCATTCTTGTTGAACATTTAAAATTACAACCAATGCCCATTCAATCAGTACAGAGACTTATTAGAATAATAATTTTAAGAGCCATGTGGGTCAGGCCCTTGAAGGAACTGTGTGCTAAAGTATTATGATGGGTAAGTGCATTTTACAAGGGCTTTCTGGAATTGTTAAGCTGCAACAGTGGAAAAGAGGGAGAAATGTATTTCATAGCTGGAATGTGCTTCAAGTGACCTGGTTTTGTTTGGTTGGGGTTTTTCTCTCTTTTTCCAACTGCACTTTTGATGGCATCTGCTTGAGAATTGACTGCAATGTTCATGTGCAATTTTAAAGCTGTAGGTTTTACTACCTTCTGTGGTATTCCCTGAATATAGGGAAGTTAACATAGCAATGCGTGAAATAGATGCCAGTAATTCTATGCTTTTTTCATGCTTTAGATTATATTCCATAATAAATGAAAGCACAAACCAACCAGATCCACAAAGAGTGGAGTTAGGCTGGGTGTGAAGTGTCACTAGCAAATACCACCTACATGCTCACATTGGTCAGGAATATAAAGGATTCCAAATTCCCACCCCTCTACTCAATATGTACAAAGAAGGGGACTGCTTTCAGATTGAAAACGACCAGACATCAGCAGGGAGCAAAGCAAGGAAGGAGGTTTATGCACATCCCAACCAAAATGGGATGGAGCTGGGCAGCAAGGCATGCACAGCAGTCCCCCGGGGCTGCTGAGCAGGAGGCTTTTGTTCTGCAGGGCAGGATCAGGTGGAGAGGCAAGGCCCATGCTGGCACAGAGAAATCGAGCTCCATCTGTAACAGAGCAGCTTGTGAGGGTAACTGGCTCTCTGAGAGCCTTGTGCTGAAATTTAGCAGCCCCTGGTGTGTTCTGGCAGGGACTCGTACTTGTTGGTGAGCTGCCTGAATCCAGCAGTGATGCTGAGGTCCCCTGTCGCTCTCCTAGGCACTCATCTGCATGTGTTTGCCTACCTGTTGTCCAATTAAAGTCTCATTCTAGTTATAACCTCTGATACACTTGTGGTTTGTTTGTTTGTTTGTTTGTTTGTTTTTAAATCACTACCCCTGATGAAAATTGAAGAGCTTAGTGAAAGCCTCAGGCTGCCAATGGCTTTGGGAGCAGCACAACCTCGCTTCCCATAATTGTGTTCACACTAGGACTTGTGCCAATCTTGTATTAAAGATATTGAATAGTAATCAGTGTAGTTACACCAGCATAGAAGTGTATATATAGAGAGGTATGTGTGTATATATACATTTATAAAGGGTAAAATTCTTTGGGTTTTACTTCTTTGCAAATGTTCCACAAAGGTTGAAATTTGGGACTGTCTAAATGCAGAAGTTGTATGGTCTGAGCTATGTTGGTAAAATTAAGCACTCTGGGGCTGTGGCAGGGATACTGTTACATCTATGTTTCAAATTAATATTGATTCTCTTAGATCACAGCAAAATAAATGCAGCTCTCTGGAGTTTGTAGCTGTCTGATGGGGACTGTGCAGATCCAAGGGCTTCTTGCAGCAGAAGGGAGGTGATCTGCTCCCAGCCATCTCCACGAGGCTCCAGGGTATGTCCCACATACTTGCTGTCTCTGTTTTTGTCAGCCCACAGTCACACAGCAGAAGACAACTAATGTCGAGGCAAATCACTGAAAAAATCACTCCTTCTGTGCTTGATTAATGAGCTGAATTAATTCCCACGTGGGTTTGGTGAGCAATAGAGGCAGTGCAAGACCAGACAGGGCACCCTGGGGAGGGAAAAGGAGACACATTGCCTGATTTGGAGGCCGCAAGCCACTGGCTAAGGTGCAGGATCACAGAATGACAGAATAGCTTGCACTGGAAGGGACCTTAAAGACTATCTAATTCCACCTCCCTACCATGGGCATGGTCACCTTCCACTAGACCAGGTTGTTCAAAGCCCCACCCAACCTGGCCCTGAACTCTTCCAGCGATGGGGATGAGGCTGGGCAGCACAGTAAGACATTTTTTGTCCCAGAATTGCCACATTTCCCAAACTGGTTATTTCAACAAAGCTGTAGGAAGATGCTACTTTTCACATACAGCTTTCTGGCTGTTTGTAATTGTGTCCTGGCTGAAAACTGCCATTCCCAGCGAGCTGCCCATCTGTGGGAGCACATCCTAATTCTTTTCAGGCAAAAATCAGGCAGGCTGGTTTGAATAGTTGCAATAGTTGGTCTGAGCTCATCTGAAGGGAAAGGAGGAGTGCTCACTGGAACTGCTCCACAAGCAGTTGGAAGAGGCCAACATCCAGCAGAGGGGCTTGGGGTGGTAACATTTTACCAGCAGAGCCAGATTCAGAAGATGACATAAGTTCACAGCCAAAAGAAAAAAATCACCTCTAGATCCAAAATGCATCATACCCTTACAAAAAGCAGTATTCAAGCCTTTTTTCTTTTTGTTTGGAGTAGTACTCAGGCTACTTTAATGTACTTTTTGCTAAATTTTTTCCACCTGTAAGTTGCACTAATCATCAGATGCTTCCAGCAGCTTGAGTCCTGCCTATCAGTACAAGAACATTAAAGCCTGTGAGCAGGAGTCAAAGTACAAAATGTGGACTTTGTGTGGTGGAATTTGGCTTGCCATCTGCCTGACAGTGCCAAGGAAGCACAGCAGTGAGGGCATGCTGAGTAGGATCCCACAGGAAACACAAACCCAGGGCAGTTGCTGAGGAAGGTGGTTGCCTTTTTCTCTTAGGCTAGGAACCCAAACAGGGTGGGTGTCACACTCAGTGGACAGTTCTCCACAGCAACATTGCAAGAGTGGCTTTGGGCCTTCTGGAGATGTGGCTCTCAATGAGTTCATTCTTTTCTCTTATTTTTTTTCTGTCCTTCTGTCTTGTTAATTATTAATTCAGTGTGTTGAGAGCCACATTCTTCTGAGCGGCTCCTCCCATGTTTCCAACCTGGGCAACTTGTCTTGCCTTATTAGTCTGTGGACTAAAATTGTTCCTTCATTAAGGGCTGTACTCTGGAAAGGAACCCAGGTGTCAGAGTGTACAGAAGGTGTGTCATCCCAGCCTTGTGGTGTGTTATGAGAGCTGCCTGCCTTAGCCATTATGCAGCTTCTTTACCTGACCTCAGCAGCGTTTGGTAAAACGGCCTCAGGTTGTTAGGGCTCTGCTGTCTTTTCAGCACATGCAATTCATCAGGAGGGGAAAATAAATCTAGCACCAGAACAAGCATTTTACTGGAATGCAATTGCAATTTCTGTGCATAATTTAACACTTTGGGGAGGGAGTGTTCTCTGCTTGCCTGAAATAATTTAGAGGTGGTTTTGAAATAGAACACATTTGTGTAAATATGTCTTGGGATTAAAGAGCTCACATTTAGTCCCTGCAGCATTACATCTCTGTCTATAGGATATGGCATACAGTAATCTCTAAACCCTGTTCTGCAAACTCTTTCTCTTATAAAGAGACTCAGAATAGTTCTTCTGGCATAGTTTCATTTTTTCCTTTCCAAATGTGGGTCTGTAGCATAAAACCCAATGCAAGGTAACTCTTTGCCTGTTCTATACATGGGAAAACTGAGGAGAAGTTTGGCTGAAAGTTGCCTCAAGCTCGTGGTTCACATTTTTCAGTACTTACCAAGGAAAGGAGCTGTTTTGACATGTGGGTTTCCCCAGATTGCAGCCCTCGGAGTTACAGCTTGCTTTTTAAAGCTGTCCGAAAGTTACCTGATAATCTGCTTTAGACTCCAGTATATAGTTCAAAGGCTGTATCTGTAGTTCATCCTGTGTCCTAGATTTGTAACACAGACCAATTTATGGACCCTCAGCAAGAGATCTTGCAGTGACAAAAGGGATAATACTTTTTTGTGTGGAATTTGCAAATATGTTGGGGCCCACTGACATGTCGTATTTACAAACACCTTTGCGCTGCCCTTCTTTCTCATTCCTCTGAGTCTGGGGAGCTTGTTTGGGATCAAATGGTGTTGGCCTGACTCTTTGAAAAGATTACCAATTGTGTGTTCAAGGCCTAAAGGATCTCTGGGCGTGTGCCAGCACAGCAGGATCAGAATCTCAGGCAGCAGGCCTTAGTGATGGCATTTAGAGATCCCTTTTTGCTGCGACAATGCTGTGACGTTTGCTCAGCTAAGAATAGGCACTTGTAGTAAGTTTCCCATACGGTGCTTTCAATACCAGTAAACAAAAGCTCTCTCAAGCAAGTGAGGAGCAGTGTTTCGGGTTAATGCGTTTTTAAAGCCAGGGCTCATTTATTTTACAATTAACCAAAACCTGTTGGGTAGGTTGGGGCGTAGGTTGCCACACTTCAGACTCCAGTCATTTACACTCCTTAGCCAGTGGCTTCAGCATTTTACCTTCACACATGTTATCTGTAAGAGGGCATAAGCTTTTAGTTTCTCTACAATGAGGAACCTCCTTGCTTAGTACAAAAACGCATTTTCAGATATCTGGGTGAGGCCTATTTTGTGCAGTGTCAGGTTCCCTGCAGGGAACTTGTGTTGGGGACCTGGAGCCATGCAAAGGGCAGAAAGGGAGAGCCAGGGAGCTCATTCTCCTGGTGAGACTGAGGGTTACAGGTGGTTTAGAGGCCACAACAGCATTTAAGTGGAACTGAAGGGTCACCTAAAAGTCCCTTGTTCAGCTGCCACTGAACTCCAGAGCTGTTCACGCTCACGTCACACTGCCTCGTTTGGCTTTGCCTCTTCTGGAGTTTCATTTTCTATGAGTTCCATTTTTTTTCACTCTGAGTTTCCTAAAGTTTCTCTTGCAGACAGGTAATCAGTCTAGCTGTTGGGCTTGGCATTCTTTATCCCATTCCAGGAACAAGCCCCTGGAGATGACGCATGTGAGATTTCCACTGGACCGAGCTCAGAGAATTTTCATTTGATGTGTTGAAGCTGAATCCCTGCTGCTCAGAGGAAAGCTGCAGCTCTGAACCTGACCCCGACAGCCTCCTTGGGGGTTATGCAGTCAGGTCCCTGCTGCATTAGATAAGGCTCACCTCATTTTCCTATCCATCAGCTAAGCAAGAATTTTCAGTCGGCTCGGTTCTGGGTACAGGATATTCAGGATTGCAGCAAGGCATGCTCCTGTCTGGGGCAGAACGAGGAATTCAGTTCTCTGCTTGTCTCCCACTGATGTCCAAATCCACGAGGAGCTGGTTTGTTTTGTTCTTTTTCCCATTCTGTGCCTCTGTTGGAGGAACAGCCAGAGCTGGCTTGATTTCTGCCCCACCCTTGACAGCCCTGAATACATTAGTGGTTCCTGCAGAACCTCAGAAAGGAACCACAGGATTTATTTTGGCTGTAAGTGATCAAAACAGGGATTTTTAAACAGGTGTCAGAACTGCTACCAGTAACAGGATTTGGAGGGGGGTGATTGCATCATTGCTGAACAAGTCAGAATTTTGCCAGGAATTAATTTGGCTAAGGGTTCTTACTAAAACTCACAGCCAACAGCAAAACCCCACCAGTGCAAACCCCAGTTTAGCCTGGTGAGCTGTTGTCAGTAGCCAAGGGAAAGGCAGGTCTGCAGAGCAGACAAAAGCTGCATTAAACCACCTGCATGTGCTGGCACACCAAGGATGGGGAGCAGTTTTTACACGGTTCAGAAGTATTTTGTCCAAAACACTGCCTCATTTTTGTGATTGATTTAACACCTCGAGCGCTCTTCCCTTTGCCTGGCTGGGTTGTGTGCGTGCATTTGGTGCATGGATTCTTGCACAGTCTAATCTGGAATTAATTTTCAGCAAAGGCTTATGTGTACAATGAAGGAAGCGCACTGGCTGAAGGTTTTTTTTCCCAGGTACCTCCTGTGCATGCAGAAACCTACCACAAAAAAGCTGTGAAGACTGACAAAAAGATTAACTGAACAAGCTGAGTGTGTTATAATTACATGTGTTTTGCCCTCAGCCCTCGCTATGACAACACCTTGTAGCTGGCATTTGCATGAAAAATACACAGGCATGGGACACAGAAACAAAACTCAGCATTTCCCAACTGCTTCGGTGAAGTATTCACACATCCAAAAAGTGAAGCTAACAATATGACAGGGACAGCTGCTGTTCCGTAATGTGTTATCCCTCATCAAACTGTGAAATAATGAGAAAATTACAGTTCCTATCATTATCTCATAACTCGTGGACTTTATTGCTGGGCTGTTGCAGCTTTACTGTGTGGTTTTGGGCAAGCAATTTGACCCTGTGGTGCCTTGGTTTCCCCGGCTGCACAATGTGGGGAACACCCACTGCCCAAGAGGGACAGGACAAGGGGCAATGGCTTCACACTGACAGAGAGGAGGTGAAGATTGGATATGGGGAAGAAATTCTTCCCTGTGAGGGTGCTGAGGCCCTGGCACAGGGTGCCCAGGGAAGCTGTGGCTGCCCCATCCCTGGCAGTGCCCAAGGCCAGGCTGGACGGGGCTCTGAGCACCCTGGGACAGTGTCCCTGCCCAGGGCAGTTGGAATGAGACGATCTTTAAGGTCCTTTCCAATCTGGGCCATTCCATGATCTGCCCTTGGGAAGCAGCTTGCAACAGCACCTCACAAGTCTTTGTTGGAAGAGCCCACCTGTGAGGCTGCAAAATGTTTTGCAGGTTCTTTCTCAAGAGATGGCAACAAAAAATCAGTTTCATTGAGTCTGGACACCATCCCAAGGTGCTGGGCAGTGCCCCTTCTCCCTGTGGAGGGTGCAGTGAGGTAAGTGAGGTGCTACTGGAAGCAGGGCTGATGTCCCACTTTCTGTCCATTACCAGCTTATTCATCAGCACAGAGGCTCTCACAGCTGCAGAATCAGACACAGGGTACTTCTGCTTGGTTCACTTTGTATCACAGGATAAGCCGAGCTGACCCTTCCTTCTTCCTTCCTTCCTTCCTTCCTTCCTTCCTTCCTTCCTTCCTTCCTTCCTTCCTTCCTTTTTTCCGCTTTTCTTTCATTCTTCCTTTTATCCTTCGTTCTTTTTTCCTTCCTTCCTTCCTTCCTTCCTTCCTTCCTTCCTTCCTTCCTTTCTTCCTTCCTTCATTCCTTCCTCCCTCCCTCCCTCCCTCCCTCACTCCCTTCCTCCCTTCCTCCCTTCCTCCCTTCCCTCCCTTCCACTTTCCCGCCCTTCCCTCCCTTCCCTCCCCTTCCCTCCCTCTTCCCTCCCTTCCTCCCTTCCTCCCTTCCTCCCTTCCTTCCTCCCTCCCTTCCATCCTTCCAACAAACTGCTGGGGGCAGGGCCCTGTTCCTGAGCTCACCAGAAAAAATTTCAACCCACGTAAAAATGTAAATGTTTCAGGTAATTTAGAAATACTGGTTTTTTGTTTCATGATGTACCAAAATAAAATAATTGCTAGACTTAGCTAGACTTCGGACTCTGAAAGCAAAACCTTGTTCTCTCTCTCTCTCTTTTTTTTTTTTTTAATGAAACATTTCTTTGATCTCAACTGAAACTTTAGGGTTTGGGGTTTTTTTCATATCCATACAGAAGACAAATGAAAAAAAAAGAAAAAGTTGTGCTAATCATTATGAGGCATTACAGAAAATGTACTTACACAATGGTAAGGGAAAAGAGAGCATGAAAATAGGAGTTAATTGAAACCAGAATCTGAGATCCAAACACTGAATATTTTCGAGGACTTCTGAAGTCCAAACATTGCTACTCCAGTCAGCAGTCTTCATCATCTGCTGCATCACAGGGGGTTTGCACAGTTATTATTTCAGAGTATTCCCTATAATACCGAAAACACTCCACTATTTTAAGTTACGGAAAACCTGCTGTATTTCTGAGGTTTTGGAGCATTGCAGGGATGATTTCTCATTTATTAAATGCTGGTTTGTGTATGATATTATCCTGTGATTTTAAAGATAACCCAATGTCGTGGTTCAACCCCAACTGGCAACTCATTTATTTATGTCTGACCTTATCTACAGCTTTTCACCGGCTTCAGTTTTAAGCAGAGACAAAGCAAAAGGAGGTTATGGCTTATCTTTCTTATGCTGTTGTTTCTTTAGAAGCATAATTTAGGCATGATAAGGGAGGGAACATCACAGAAAAGTTCTCTCATGGGGACTTCAAAGTCTTTCTAGCACCCTGTGGCATCCTCTTGTGTGGTTTATTTGGGGGTGAAGGTTGGGAAAATGCCTTTGATTATAGTTTGGGTGGCTAAAAAGAGAATGGATGTTTGACTGCAGGGTGGAAATGAGAAACAAAGAGAGCAGTTCATACCTCCCCAGCACTGTGGCCCCTTGGAGACTGTGCGACTGTTCAAAGGGGACATCACAGGGCAGAACTGGCTTTCCTTGGGGTTAGTGCTGGAAGGGAAGGTACAGCAGCCTGTGGAACTTCTGTCTTGCTCCCAACATGGGCACATGCCAAGCCTGGGGAGGGCAGAGGTTGCCCTGAAAGGGTTTCCCTGCTGCTTTGGATACCAGCTGGTTTAATTTAGGCTGAACACAGGGCTGGTCCTGCGAAGAGCCAAACATGAGAGACCACTGTGGTGGTCTAGAACAAGGGAGGTGCTGTGATGCAGGGTCTGATACAAACCTGGAACAAATCATATGAAATCCTTTCAGCTCTTTGAGCGTAATGTGAGGGTATTGAGGGTGAAACTGATGACATTAAAACCCTTTCTGCTTCCTTAGTTGCAGAGCAGGCTGTTTACAGCAAAGATTATGGACCATGGAAAATCAATTCAGGGAGTGCTCAGCTCAAATCACGCTGCAGTGCTCTGCTGAAATCATCACAGGGCCATTAGAATGAATGCTGAGTGCTGGTGTTTTCAGTGCTGCACAGGACCTGGGAGGACTTTGCCTGTCTGAGGGAATTGCCCAGGTAGAGGCATTACAGAGCTGAATTTCCCTGAATTTGCAGAGCTGGTTTGTAGTCACGCCCATATTTCTGACAGATATCTTAGTGCTTCCAAGTTACATAATAAACACCAGCGGATGGCTTCTCCTTTGGTGATGTAGCAGAAAGTGGTTTTCTCTCAGGGACAGCTGTGCTGGAAATAAGTGGTTTGTTCCCACATATCCACACAGAAACTCCTGCTCTCCTGTAACTACACTGGCTTCATTGTAATTGCAGTCCAGGACAAACACTTGGCACTTTCACAATTAGCAGCTGTGAACAGACATGATGCAAGGACTTCTACTCACTTAAAGTTCTGTTTTATGCCTAAATTGCGTGTACTTGCTGACAACGTAAAAGAACACATGCTTCCTAAAACCCATAAGGCAAATTTTCTTTGGAATGAGAGTCTGAACCTCTTCAGTGCGACTTCAACAGGACATGCCTGAGACCTCAGAGTTCAGTACCAAAGCTGATAATGTTTCCAGAGGACTTGATGCAGTTGGAGGGGAAGGTTACAGAGCTCAGGGATGCTCTGTGGTGACTCTCCTGTTCCATAGAGAAGTTGCCAAAACTGTGGAGGTTCTGGTGTCACACTAATGGTGAACTAGGCAAGCTCTGTGACCTTGACTTTGAAGCAGAGTTATGTCAGTTCTTTGGACATCCACAAGATTGGATATGTCAGTTAAGTCGAATTGTTTTTTAGTTCTTGCTGCTGTTGTTACTGTCGCTTTTCAGAGATGATCTCAGCTGCAGGTCTAGATTTCAACTTTCCCAGGTTATTCTTTTTAGTTGAGAGTCTGGTGCACTGTTCAGCCCATCATGACAATGGTGGAAGAGTAGAGAACAGAAGGGGACAATGTGTTTAAGTATTGGAGGTGAAATACTTGATTCCTTGTCTGTGGGATGCTCCACGATGGGAGAAATCCTGCTGTTTGGCATGAAAGATGGTAGAAATGAAGGTGAAGGTGATGCTGTAGGGCAGGAGACTGGTGTGGTCTCCAGATAATCTCCGAATGTTTAGCAGGACTGTGGAAACGGCAGTAGATGCAGGAGGGGACTGGATGAAAACCAGCAAGGAGGGGGTTCTGTGAGACAATTAGATGAATGCACAAAGCTTTGGAAAGCAAGTTGAAGGAAAACAAGGAGCAGTCATTCTTGAGGAAGACCTCATTAGGAGATACAAGAAAGATGCCTCCTGTTCTGCCAAGGGCACACACAGTTCAGGTGGGGCTGGAAAACAGGTGCATGGTGTGAATCCTGCCTCTGGAGCCTTCCCATTTCCTTGGGAATCTGTCCTTGGCTAGGAGGTGCAGCCTTTGGTTCAGCTTAATAACGGGGAGCGCATGGGCAGGAAGTGTCCTTAGTATAAAGTTTCACCTCAATCACCAGTGGCTTGTAGGTATAGGAGGTTGCTCACCTGCTCCTGATTGCAGGATCTGGGCCTTTGTTGGCAGAAGTTCTTCTTCATTGTTGCTCCCAGAATCTGTTATTTCTCAGTCTTTCAAACATGCCAGAACTTGTCTGGCAATAAACTGTTCTCGCCAGACAGGAGCATATAAAACCTTCATAGAAACCTCTGGTCAAACTGATCACTTGATTAGATTGTCTCCCAGGGAACTGATCCGGCCTAATAATTGTAGTGAGAGGAAGTGGTTCTTGCTTCACCAGAACCGTATTGTTCTGCTGCAGATCTGCTCCCTGGTTGGACTCTTTGATCCCTTCAGTGGAAGTTACCTGGTGTGTAACCAGGTGGGGAGTAGATACTGCACTCTCAAGTGCATTTTTGATGAGGTAATGAAGAGGGAATGTGAGTCTGTATTTTTGCTCTTGTCTTCTGAGTAATCATGGTGCTCTTCTGCAACATTTAGAAAATCTAACCTCTGAAATTATTTGTCTGTGAAACATCTGAAGTAACACACCCAGCAGAGAAAAACAAGAGGTTAGAGCAGTGACCTGAGTTCTGACTGCAGCTCTGACAGAGATGTTTATGTCCATTTAAGTAGTTTACATACAACTTCCTGTACCTGATATTTCTATACAAGAGGGATACTTGTATTTCCTTTATTTAAAAATACTAATCTATAATCCTTGGACAATGTGCTATGTAAGAGTACTGTGCACGCATATCAACCTGTAAAGCTCCCTTGGGATTGGACATAAACTCTTCCCTGCATTTCAGATGGGCCAAAAGCATAAAACCATAGAAAGACTTCTGTTGAAAGGAGCATTAAAGCTCATCCACTTCTGCCCCCTGCCACAGGCAGAGACACCTTCCACTGTCCCAGGTTACTCAGAGCCCCATCCAGCCTGGCCTTGGACACTGCCAGGGATCCAGGGGCAGCCACAGCTTCTCTGGGCACCCTGTGCCAGGGCCTCACCACCCTCACAGGGAACAATTTCTTCCTCATATCCAATCTAACCCTGCTCTCTGTCAGTTGAAGCCATTCCCCCTGTCCTGTCACTCCAGGCCCTTGTCAAGAGTCTCTCTCCATCTTCCCTGTGGGCTCCCTTCAGGCACTGCAAGGCCACAGTGAGGTCACCCCAAAGCCTTGCCTTCTCCAGGCTGAACAATCCCAATTCCCTCAGCCTTTCCTCCCAGCAGAGCTGCTCCATCCCTCTGATCCCCTTGGTGTCCCTGCTCTGGACTGGCTCCAGCAGCTCCCTGTCCTTCCTGTGCTGGGCTCAGGGCTCTGGATGCAGCCCTGCAGGTGTTCATTTAGTGCTCCTCCACCAAAGTAGAGTCAGAAATTCCTAGTCCTGCACCAAAGTACAGTCAGATATTCCCAGCCCAGGATCCCCTTTGTCTGAAGGGCAGGAAATCAGCCCAGCAGGGGTTAATGCAGCGATGGCCTTTCCAGCTGGGCTCCAGCTGCCAGTCCCAGCTGCCAGCTGCAGAGAAGGGAAAGGGGTGGAGAGAAGCGCTGCCAGTCCAAAGGTAGGGAAGGCCTCGTGTTGCAGAAATTAAAGGTCTCTCATTTTGCCGTGTTCATTTGCCTCCTGAGAAGTCCATTCTACTTCGTTTCCCTCCTCGCTCATTGGCGAAGGAAGAATCTTTTCTAAATTTGGGAGACCATCCTCAGTAATGAAAGCAAACAGAGCACACACTGCAGAAGTGCCTAAACATGAACTAGCTTTCACATATTGAAGACTCACCTGTGCCTGACATAGCTTTGGTCAGCTCTGACTTCAATCTAAGCTAAAATGTGTAGTCTTTGTGCCTGTTCTCTTCCATTTGCTTAAATGCAAATTTTTTTCCCTGAGGACAAATGAGAAACTTCCTCCATAAATTTGTATTTTTTTAGATGTGTCTCTGTAGCGGCTGCAGAGATAAGCTTAATTGATTTGTGTAAAGTTTAGGAGTCATAAACTGTAAAAAATGTTTCTGGAATTATATCATTATCCATTTTCACTGTCAAACCCTGTTTCCTTGGAGACCAAGAGGACTGACAGCCACTCTTTAACGTGACAATCAGTTTTCACATCTCTCCCCAAAGCTCTGAAAGCAGACTCTACCTCCACTGCAATTATGAGTCAGCTTTTATACCGAGGGTGACTCAAATACGCAACCCTGGCACCTGTTCCCTGCCTGCCTGGCTTTGGGGAGCGCTGATGGTGGCACACAGAGCAAAAGTAAACAGGAGCTCGTCCCTTCCCAGAAGCTGTTTGCCTTGGGTGATAAAGAACAAAAGCTGCTACTTAAAGGTGCTCACAACACTGCAACTGGAGGAGTGGGGCATTGTACTGGAGGTCTTGTGTCATTTGCCTCGAAGAGGGAGCGGCCTCAGGGATGGATGCCAGTGCCTCTCACACTTCCTTTGGCACCTCAATTTGCCTGCTCTGTGCATGTTCAGGGGGAAGGAGGAGGGAAAATTAAGTTAGCTAATTGTATTAACACTACTGAGGAACCTCATGGATGAAAAGCTCTATTCAAGTGCTTATTATTATTATTATTATTATTATCATCATCATCATCAAGGGGGGAAAAAATTCCTCAAGGGAGGAAGCTGCTCTTCATCTTGCCCAGTCATGCCACTGCAGATGTGTGAAGTGGGGGGAAAAACAAGGCTCCACTTCACACTGACAAGGAGGTACCAGTGTTAAATGTAGGTGCCTAATGCCTGTTTTGATTTGTCCTGGCAAATTTATGACGTGCAGCTGCAAATAACATCCCCAAACCCAGAACTGGTTGCTTAGCTTTCCCATGTATATCATTGTCTGAAATAATTAATCACTGTCATGTGAAATCTGAGCCAGGATGCCTCTCAGACAGGTATCTGCCTTCAGTGTGGTTGCCATCTGCATATTCCCGTGAAAAATAAGTTCAAGTGTAGGGAAATGCTGCTCACTGAGTATTTGCACTCGGTCCTGTCAGGTAGAAAAGGCGTTTTACACCTCCTCAGAGACAGCTGTGACACATCAGGCCTGGCACAGGGATTGATATTTCCAAAAAAAGGAACCGTTTCAGAAGGTGAGGTTTGAAATCAGGAAGCAGGGCCAAGTTGGGAGAAGCGTGAGATGTGAATCTGAGCAATTCCCAGACAAATTCCACACAAAGGTGAAACTACGAAGCTGGTGTGGTTCTACCAGCTGTAAATACTGCCTGAAGGCAGGAGTGTGCACAGGGATCCAGTCTGACCATGTGGGTTAAGAGTGGATCTACAGATTATCAGCTTAGGGGGGAAGGAGGAGAGGAGGAGGATTTAGGGATTTCATCTCAGGATAAATGTGGGGGTTTTTTTCTGTGTTCTTTGTCCCCTCTGCCTTCATAAATCTTTACAAGGTGTTACGGATTTTGAGTTGCTTATATTTTGAGCTTACTTTGCTCTTACTTGCTTTTACCCTTACTCTGGCTTATGCTAGAGGCAATTGCAAGGTAAGGGTCTCCCATCGAGATAGATGGTACCTGCATGAGAGGAATGAGGATACTGGAATTCTGTCACTGTGTCCAGCAGCTCAAGACCTTTCTGCAGGATAGCCAGAAGCTTTCCAATATAACTCACGTGATCCCCATGCAGCTGTTTACATCTCATAATTCAGGAGCCCTGGTACAAGTGTTTTGTGGTGACTGGTGTTAATCATGATAGTCAGAACAGTGCCAGCAGCCCAGAGCCATGGAAGGGATTTTCTGATTGCAGTAGAATTGTGTAGGATCCCTGTGTGTTTGCCAGTGAGCACGAATCACAGTCTATTCCTGGTAAGTCCAGTGCCAACCGCAGTGCTTCAGTGACAGGAAGGGAAAATTATAGTAATTTCATTTTTCCTGTGCATTTTGGGTGTACACCTTTGCTAGCAGAAAATAGACTCAAAAAGAAGCATTCTGCCATTACAAGGAAGGCAAGAGCCTCCCCAGATGCATTAGAAGAGCATTACCAGCAGGTTCAAGGAGGTGATTTCCCCTCTCTGTTCAGCACTGCTGAGACACATCTTGAAGCACTGGATCCAGTCCTGGGGACCCCCAGCATTAGGGAGACATGGAAATACAGAGTGAATCCAGCCAAGGGCCAGTAAGGTGATTAAGGGATTGGTGCATCTGTCCCACAAGGAGAGGCTCAGAGTGTTAGACTGGATGGATTTTATCCATGTGTACAGAGAACTGACAAGTGGATATAAAGAAGACGGAACCAGGCATATTGTTATATGACAATAGGCAAATACTGGAGAATCTACCTTAAAGAGAAAAAGTCTTTTTTACTGTAAGGGTGATCAAACACAGCAACAAGTTGCCCAAAGAGGTTGTGGAGTCTCTGATACTCAAAATCCAGCTGGGCATGGTCCTGAGCAGCCTGATCCTGCCTTGAGCAGAGGGTAGGATTATTTGGTCCCTAGGGATGCCTGGAGAAGTGATTACCTGTAAGACCAAATCATGATGTACCATGCTGGAATATGTGTGGGGTCAATAAACCAGACTCTGAAAACTGTAGAAAGCTCTTCAGAGAGCCACTGATGGCATGAGAAAAAGCCCTAATGTGCACAGAGTGCTGCTGGTTGCACGTGACCACACAGAGGCTGCTGGCTCAGGTTCATCCCTGGTTGGTCAGCCACCATTTGGGACAGACAAAAGCACCTTCAGCTCACCCATCTGGTTGTGTGGCAAAAAGGGACTGGTAGCAAAGCAGGCAACATGGGAGGCTTAAGCTATTTTAGGTCAGGTGTGGGAAAAGCAGACACCCAGCAGGAAGCTTCAGGTTCAGGTTTTGGGGAGGTGCGTGGAGCCACAGCAACAGGGCCAAGGAGCCAGACAGGCCGAGTGGGACATGTTGCAACAGAGGCAAATTAACATCCAACAGCCCAGGAGCAGCTCAGCTGTTGCATCACCTGTCTGTAGGGCACTGTGTTACACGGAACACTCCGGTGGGTGGTACCTCAGACCTTTCCAAAGGCTGGGAGATGGCTCCACACCACCTGAGTTCACTCCCAGTGAGAAGGAGCAGGTTTGGCTTTTTCAGGCCTCTAAGTCCAGAATCAGCATTACTTAAAAATGTCCTTTTGCCAAAGTTTTGCATTATTCCAGAGACACTTCACCAGAAAATCTGAAGCTTCAAGAAGTACGATGATGCCAGTATCACGGGAGTATATTCATATCTTTGTTGAGAAGTTACTTAATAACAACAGAATAATAAGAAATAATGCCTTTTATTTTTGCCTAATCAGGGGACAGAAAGGAAAGAAATCTAAGGTTATTTACTCTCTTCAAGGATATATGCAGAGAGAAAAAGCCCCTTGCTCTTTATCCTTTTCCAGCTGAGAAACTTCCTGATAAATACATCGAGACATTCATTCCTAGAGTACATCCTGTATCTTTAGATTGTGTTCAGAGAGTAAAAAATCTCAGTCTGGGAAGATACACCAGCTTTCCTATTTCTCCTCCCATTTATTTATGCCCACCATATTTACCTCCAGTTTATATTTAAGGCGGGCAACAGGATTGAATTCTTCCTTTTCCACCCTTTCCCTCCCTTCCCAATATTGATCCATGAGCAATTTCATCATTTCCCATTGATTCTCCAGGCTCAGTCACCTTCTGGGCTTGATCCCTGCTAAGTTGGTAACCCATGAAGGTTTAAACTGCATTTCTCAGCAGCATGCTGACCTCATTCTGAGGTGTGTCCTCCCTTGGTGTACAGATGTGTGAGCTGATGAGTACAGGTCGTGTACAGTCGTATCTGGAATCCATGCAGAGCTTCTGACAGGAGCTGCATCCCAGGGCAGTCGGGCCTGTCTGGGTGACAGAGGGCGTGGGGTGAAGAATGTTCCATTAGAGAGAGACTTCTCCAAACAAACAATTGGTGTTTGTGCCACGTGGGTGGGCTGCTCGGCCCTTTCAAAAGGCTCTCCAGAGCACAGAAGCGTTTCCAAAGCAGTGCTGCAGCTTTGCCTGGAAGCAGAAAGGAAGGGACAAAAACTTCTTCATGTTGAGGGGACCCCATTAGCTAATTAACAAGGACAATGAGCTCCAGATCGCTGCCTTGACCACACCTTTGCCCTCTGGGCAAAACCTAGGGAACACAAGGGGACACAAGGCAGCTCATTGAGCTGCACTGTACATACGTGGAAAACTGCTCCTGAAGTCATCTTTCCTTATGCTAAAATATTTTCAATTTACTGAGAGAAATTTAATTCTTCCCATACACACATCAACAAATAACTTGATCCCACCCACGAATATGCAAACAAATGCATAAGTTACGCCAAGTATTTCTCCCTCTCGCTGCCAAGTAAGAAAGGGAGATTGTTACTGTGACTTCTGTTTCTAAATACTTGGGAGGTGCTCCAATTCTGCAGCGAAGGGGACTATATAATACCTAGGCTGGAGCTGAAAGAGCTCCAGCAGCAGCTCAAAGCCTGCTGGAGCTGCTGAAATAGCTGAGTGGTGAGATTCTCCCCTTAAATGATGTTAGCAGAGCCCTACCTTTAAGTGAAAGCACACATCCACCTCCTCGAACGCAGCTACCTTGCTAATTGCAAACAGGCTGCAAACACTCCAGCTGCTGCCCCACAGCTTTGTTGGGTGTGAAGCTGAGCCCAGCAGAGCCCAAGCCTTGCCCAGCTGCCCCCCTCCTTGCTCTACTCTATTCTGGGCTGCGGCGAGGATCTCAGACCAGGCCGGTGGACAGCAGCTGGAAGAAAAGGCTGGTTGTTCGGCAGGGGAGGTGTGCCTGGGACATGCCGTAGGAAGGATGTGTGCTTGGAAGATGTGCAGGAATCATTAGGAGGGTAGGGGGGGACCCATCCACTTGAGGGAGGAGCCAGGGAGGGGAGAGCAAGGGAGGATGAGGGTGGAAGGAGCAGGGGTGGAGGGACAGAGGCTAAGGTAGGAATTGGAACTACAAAAGTCACTGCTGGATGTAAAACACCTGAAGATAATTCTCACCCTCCTTTGGGATGAGAGTTGCTTTTAAATGTTGATTTGGTCACCTTAGAAGAACTAGATCTTCAGGCCCAGATGGGCTGAACTGAATACTGAACCCATGGTGAGAGTAAAATCTGTCAAAGTGATGTTTCTGATCCCTGTAAACGGTGCAGGGCGGGGATCAATTTGGCTCCAGAGTAATTAATGTCGTAACTCCTCTAAAATGGTCTTACAGGGGTTGTTTCATTGCAGGGGTTGCCTTAGGTTTGGGCCAGACAGTGTCCTAAAGTTTCCTGGTCTTAGCTGGGAGCAGGTGAATGAATCACCTTTATACCAAATCTGGATTTCTCTTCATGTCAGCAAAACAGTAGCTGCTCTTTTAGGACACCTCTTTGCCATACAGGGACAGCACAAAGAGGTGAGCCCTGGCAGCCAGAGCTGGATTTGGCCCACACTATTAAAGGGAACCTAAATCACAGAAAGGAGACTGTGCAGCAAAAACACACAAGAGAGTGTGAATGAAAGGCCAGAAATGAACCTTCCTGTTTGCTCTGTGTGCTCCACACCTTCTCTGCCCCCCAGCTTAGCTGTGCCCATGGCTCAGCTCAGCTCCTGCTCCTCCTGGAACCACTAACTCAAATCCTGGCAGGATTGACTCAGCCCCTCTGTAATTTTGAGGCTGAAGGAAAATGTGAAATGAAAGATTCTGTGGTGAGGTGTTTACCCCAGAACATGCAGCCAAAATTGTCCTGATGCTTTTTGTACGTGGCATACTGAGCCGACTGGTCTCCTCTCATTGGGTCTTCATTCCTTCCAGTGTATTAATTACCTTAATTACTGCCTCAGTATTGCTGAATTAGCTACATGTTTTGAGGGAGGGAGTGTAGTGTATATTTACTATCCACATCTTCAGCGAGTGCTGGTTGACGTAGTGCTGTTGCCATTCCTGGAGTACAATGATCTGCACAAGCCGAAGATCTGCTCATTAAACCCAGCCATTAAAATTCACAGTAGTCCCTTGATTTCAGCTTTTTTTGGGTTATTAGTTGAGATGGATTACTTACCCTTGGATATGAAAAAAGCCTGTGGGCAGTTTTTAAAAGGATCAATCTGAAATGTCTTTTATTATCTGTCAGGCTGGAAGTGTGTTGGATAGGATTTTAGTTTCTTTTCTTTAAGGGAAAATAAAACAAACATGGGTGTCAAAATGTGACCCAACCCATGCTTTTTAAAACTCTCCCTTTAACTTTCTAGACTTAAAAACAACATTTTATGGTTTTCTTTTTTTTTAAATAAAATATTGCTAAAAATATTCTCCCAACCTGAAAGTTTTGACTGCCAGTATTCAAAGTTTCAAATATGCTTTTATAGCCAAGTTACAAATCTATGAAAAAGAGATTTATCACCTAAGTAGAAATTAACTTGAACTAAGCCAAGATCCACACAATTCCTTTATGTTTCAGGATGAAATGTCTGTTGTTCTTCCTTTTCCCTCACAATTCTTGATATAGAGACAAACGCCTTTTAAAAATATGTCATAACTCAGGTTCTTAAAAGACAAAGCTCTCAACATAAAACCAACTTGAAGGACCTTATAATTCAGTTTTTTCTCTAAAGGGTTTCCATGCTCTAAAAGAAATAATGAGAAGTAATTTAAGATGTTGCCAAATACAGTGATGAGCAAGGGGACTCCTGAGCAATCACAGCAGCAGCAGCATTTAACTTGCTGCTCAGGAGCCCCTATAGTTGTGTTTCTGCAGATACAATTCCAGCCCTGTGGAACAGAGATTTCATTCTTTAGGTCTATGGACGGGAACATCTGCATCATTCTTTTGACATTCTCCTTGGAGGAGGTGTCCTGGGGGTCTCCCAGCCTGAATCCCCTTAGATTGCCGTGGTTTCCCAGAACATAAAGCTCTCTTTAGAGTGTCCCAGCCTAACTCACATTCAATTCTGAATCTAAAAGTAGTTCACAAGCAGCTTTGTGGCTCACACAGCTCTGGGGGAGGCCCTGCACCCCTCAAGGCTCCCCAGGGCCTGCAGCAGCCAGGGCTGTCAGCGCTGCTGCCAAAACCCTCCGAGTTCAAAGAGGCTCCACCAGCAGCAACACAGAGCTTTGAGCTGAGCTCCTGCCTTCCTCACAGCAATCGTGAGGATAAGGAAGGTGAAGATAATTGATAGGGTCACCCCTACTACACCCCAAGTGTTAACTGGAAATGCCTGGGAAGGAGTATATCCGTGGTGAATCCAACCCTCTCAGAGCTCCAGACATCTCAGCTCCCACCCACCTCAGAGACCTCCCGCAGTGCTTCTGTTTTGGTTGCCTGCCACAAGGAGGTTTGTCCCTCCTCCACCCCTCCAGAGCATTTCAGCCCTCCAGCTCCCCACTTCTCCCTCCCTTCTGGCAGGATCATCTTTCCTCCAATGCTCTTTTCTCCCCAGCACACTCCACTCCTTCCTAAGCCCAAACCCCTTCCTCTGACTGTCCCCAGAAGCTCCAGGTTCTCACTAATGATGCACTGCCTCTGTCGTGGCTCCTCCAGCTCTGCCTGATGAAATGCTGCTGCCTCACACATTGGCTCTCCTTGCCTGCTACCTGCTCCTGTCACCCCACTGCTTGCAGGCTCAGCCTGAAGTGCCAAAAACATGGATGTGCTCCCGTGGGAACTGCGGAAGATTTGGCTCAGCTTCCACTCAGCTTCCAATGTGTTCAGATGGGACTCTGGGAGAAGAAAAGGGCACATCAGAGGAAAAACTGGATCCATGGTCTGTTCAAGAGCCATCTTTGTTGGTTTGGAGCAGCTTTCTTGAGTCATAAAACCTGTCAGATTTTGCCTTCTTTTTTCCCCATCACAGTGGCTGAAGTTTAAAGCCGTTTATATTTTAAGTATTTCTATAGCAACATCTCATCAGCATGATCTTTTCTTAAAAGAGCTATGTTTTATCTGTGGTATTCCAGTAAAATCTATAAAATATCACTCACTGAAGGCATTTCAGAATGCTTGTGGAAAAGGGAAATCAGGGAAGTTCTCAATTTGTATAGCTGGGTAGAGTTGCTTGCAGTTGGTAGCATAACAGAGATAATAGAAACATTTTTTCATGTAAAACTACCGAGATTTCAGTAGGCATTTCCAGAGGGTAATTAGGGTGGGAATTACCATCTCTACATTGACAGAATACAAGCCTTTACAAGCTGTTTCAAGCTACTTGTCCATGTAGATATGTTCGTGTGGCTTTAGCATAGGCTCATTTGGAACTGGATCAAATCAAACTGCAAAAAAAGGCAGAATAAGAGTATCCATGTGGGCAGCTCAACCACAATAACTCCACTGACACCCTGGCAAGTGTCACAACAGCTTCCCCAAAGAGCAATGCAAAATTCCTGCAAGCTGCAGCCAGGCAGGGACACTTGAAGGGCTCCCCTGATGGAGAGGTGGCTGCTGTCAGTTGTAGCTGAAAGAGCTTGAGGCGATGGAAGAGGAAATGACTCAGGCTAAGAGAGAAAAATCATCCCATGGCCCTGTTTGTTAAAGGAGGTGGAGGAAAACTCTCTGTAACATCATCAGCCCTGTGCAAAATATTTTCAAGGTATCAAATTGCTGGTATGAATGACATATCAGTAGCTCAGAGGATTCTGTGTTTAGAATAGAGATAGACAACAACTGAATTTTTTTTCCACCACCCTCCCCTCCCTTTTCCTCTTCTCCCACCCACTCTTTTCCTTGTCTGTAAACTTTGGTGGTTCAGATAAACTGAAACATGGATCTTCCCTCGCCTCCCATTAGATGCAAAAGGAAATATGTGCAAGCAAGATGTTAGAGACCCAAGGCTTAGCCATGTGCATCCTTCCTTTGTAGTATTCCTGGGTACAACCTTCAAGTCATACATTCTTGTTGCCAGTAGGATGTGAAATTTGAAAATGAAAGTATAAGCAGTTTAACTGTTACTTATTCATAGCCCGATTTGTAAATGCACAATGGTGGCATAACTGCTTACATTACCCTGAGACAATAAGCCACCAGAAGAATGCCTTTAAATGAACAAAACCAAGTTTATACATAATTTATAGAAATTCCTTCACAAAAAGACATGTCAGAATCATCAGTGTGTGCCACGCACTGAGCAATTTCCCCCCCTCACTTTTGTGGCTACATCAGAAGTAGGGCACATTTTGGCAAAGACTTGGTACATTTACACTGTACAAACTTTATAAAACACAGCAATACGGAACCTGCAGCATGAATTTTTCCTGCTGAAACTAAGTAGGAGAACTGGGTAGGCAGAGTGCATTTATTTGATGAAGTCTGGGTAGGGTTTTGAGGCTGAGATTACTCCTGCTAGGCTAGGGAAAGCTAGGAAAGGCTGGGAAGTATGATTTGGGTAAAAGATACAGTGATTTTTCTGTAGGAGCCAGCCTCCTCCATAAGGGGCCAAAGGGCAATTAGGGAGTAAGCATTCACAAATAAAAGCTAAATCTAAGCAAAAAAAAACAAAACCCTGTGTCTGGAAGTTCTCATGGACACGAGCACTTTGCACTGGGTTCAGTCAATCTTTTTGTGGGAGAGCACCCACCTTCCTTCAGCATCATTTAAAACTTGTCCCCCATTCATGAGAGTTTGTGACACTGGCTTCTTTCCTCGAGTTCCAGAGCTACTCGTTTGCCACACAAATGGAATGTTTAATGTATTGAAAATTCTCTGTGCCTCTCACACTGCTTTCTATCATGAGTTTAGCTGCGAAGGAATATGCTTTGAAAAAACATGTTTGAAAAAGACAATAGCATCTCTTTAGGGCTGAGGAGGGAGTCTTGATGTGGCTTCACTAAATGCCGCACAAAATATGTCAAAAATTTGTGAGAACTAGTTCTTGAAATACTGCGAGAGAAAAGATACATTCTTACCCTGCCCCCACATTGCTAAAACTGTGCTTTGCTAGGTTTGACCTTTGTAGCTCATGCCTTCAGTGTAGGATTTGAGTACCTCAGCTTACACTAAACCCCAGAAAATTCAAATAGAGAAATTCCTTCTCCTTCTCACAGAACAGCTTGTTTGGGTGAAAATACACGTTGTTATTCTCCATAAAAATACTTTTTTTCTAAAATGTTATCCTCTATTTCTGTTCAAGATACTCCCTCACTCCCTGTTTCTGTCAGAGTACAACTGTGAGGACACCAACCCATTCCAGGAGAGTGGCAGCAAATAAACACAGCAGGCATTGCTTTCATTGCCAGGAGAAATGTGAGTTCTTTTTTTTGGTACAGTCAGGGATGAAGTGCACCCTCAGCAAATTGCAGATGACACCAAGCTGAATGGTTTGTTACCACACCTGAAGGACAGGATGTCATCCAGAGAGACCTGGACAAGCTCGAGCAGTGGCCCATGGGCATTTCATGAGGTTCAACAGGACCAAGTGTTGGTGCTGCACCTGGGAAACCCCTGGGATCAATCGAGGCTGGGGATGAGCAGAGGGAGCAGCCCTGGCAGAAGCACTTGGGGGTGCTGTGGGTGAGAGCTGGCCCTCCCCAGCCAGCTGGGGGGCTGGGACCCCCTATGGAACCTCCCTGTGCTGGGCTGCACCCAGGGCTCCAGGGCAGCAGGGGAGGGGGGATTCTGCCCCTCTGCCCTGCTCTGCTGAGCCCCCCCTGCAGGGCTGCATCCAGCCCTGGGCCCAGCTCAGCAAGGACAGGGAGCTGCTGGAGCCAGTCCAGAGCAGGGACACCAAGGGGATCAGAGGGATGGAGCAGCTCTTCTGGGAGGAAAGGCTGAGGGAATTGGGATTGTTCAGCCTGGAGAAGGGAAGGCTTTGGGGTGACCTCACTGTGGCCTTGCAGTGCCTGAAGGGAGCCCACAGGGAAGATGGAGAGAGACTCTTGACAAGGGCCTGGAGTGACAGGACAGGGGGAATGGCCTCACACTGACAGAGAGCAGGGTTAGGTTGGATATGAGGAAGGAATTGTTCCCTGTGAGGGTGGTGAGGCCCTGGCACAGGGTGCCCAGAGAAGCTGTGGCTGCCCCTGGATCCCTGGCAGTGCCCAAGGCCAGGGTGGATGGGGCTCTGAGCAGCCTGGGACAGTGGAAGGTGTCCCTGCCCATGGCAGGGGTGTGGGACTGGATGGGCTCTAAGGTCCCTCCCAGCAAAAACCATTTCATGATAAATGCACATTCATACTTGTGCATTGCTGCACTTATAAAGTGCCGCTGCAGGACTTGCATCTCAGTTAAATGTGTGCATCTATAAACATAGGCAGGACATAGGTGTTCTTATGGAATCTGCAGTCAAAGGAAGTCCATGGAAAGATGAGCACTGACTTTACTATGCTTTGTGTTAATCTTCTGTTAAATTGATTCATTCTCCCTTTTGCCTTTATGGAGCTGCCAGGCAGTAACTCCGTCTTTGTACAGTGTCTTGCACAATAGGCCTTTTGAATAAGATTTTACTATCTGATTACTGTATATTAATGTCTGTGATGTAAGTTTCTTACTCACCTAGCCAGCTTTTATCTTGTTTCACCTCGAAACAAAGGAACTGCAGAGCAGGCTTAAAGAGGGTCAGTTGATTTCTGTAATGCTCTCTAATTGTACTGTTTGGCCACGCACATTTTATTAATGAGCACTTAAAGGAATGGTTGAGCATAAGCTGCAAAGTTCAGGTGCTAATATGAGTTTATGTTTTCAAAAGGTGTTAATTTTAGCCCCAATCAAGTTTTCTTTAAAACTAAAAAAAAAAAAAACTAAAAAAAAAAAATCCCAAAACACTGACTTGAACATCATGAAAAAAATGAAATTTCAGGGTGATTCCTCTCACAAAGCTCAGGGAAACTTTGATTTGAACTTTTTCTATAGAGCATCTCTCTGTTAAAAGGAAAGCTTTGATAAAAATGCAAGAGTGATGTAAGATGAAACTGGCCCGTAAGGAGCAGAGACTATAGAAATATCTGTGAGACATGTGCAGACTAAAGAAGAAAATCAAAAGGCAAGCAAGTCAGAAATTGCTCTTTCATTTAGGCCTGTATGTGCCAAGGAGGAATTTTCATCTCAAAGAGAACTATTGAGGAAAATAGCAAGGTAAGCTCATTCCCTGCTGCCTTCTGTCAGTCTGGCAACAGGCTCTGAAAACCAGTTTGAAATTGTAAGATGTTCCAGCTTTAAGATGACACTGCAAGAATCAAATGGAAGGATGGTAGGCAAAAGGGAATGTAGGAAAAAAGTCTTGCACAGGATGTGCTGTCATAAAACAGTGAGTTAAGTGAGCTAACTGGATAAGCTGAGGTTTGATTTGGTTTTGTGACAGAAAATCTGAGAGAAAAAGCATAGAAAACAGAGAAATTATTTTACTGCCTTGATTATTTCCCATCCCCACCCCCTTGGTCCCAAAATCTCTTTGTTTTATTTTTTACAACCACAGGCCCTAAATAAACACCAGCATCCTCACTAATTACGCATGACAAGGTGCTCTGAGAACTGCTTGGAGGTCAAGTATATTCCATGGTGTCCTAAAAGCTGTGTTCCACGGTCACTCTCTCCCCATAATTGTAGGGTGAGGACAGGGGTAAGTCTTCAGGGTCTTATTTTTGGTGAACTACACCATTTCTACAATGACATCTTGCAGTCCTCTGTCATCTTCCTTTCCTGGGTCCCAAACAGATTTCTAAGCTTTACCAGCAGTGCTGCTTGATGGGAATTTCAGAGAAATTCCTCAAAAGTGTGTAGGTGACATTCCTTGTCACAGAATCACAGAATAGGCGGGGTTGGAAGGGACTTCTGGAGATCACCCAATGCAACCTCCTTCCCAGGCAGGGTCACCTGGAGCAGGTGACACAGGAGCGTGTCCAGGTGTGTTTGGGATGTCCCCAGAGAGCGAGACTCCAGGCCCTCCCTGGGCAGCAGCTCCAGGGCTCTGCCACCCTCAGTGTACAGAAATTCTTCCTCGTGCTGTGGTGGAACTTGTTGTGTTCTGTTTATGGCCAGTACTCCTTATCCTGTCACTAGGCACCACTGAAAAGAGCCTGGCACCATCCTTTTGGCAGCCTTCGAGATACTTACATGCATTGGTGAGATCCCCTCTCAGTCTTCTCTCTTTGAAGCACCACATCAGTTTAGCAAACCGTGGTGCAGAACTTTCCTCTGCAGGCACTGAGGAAGAAGAAAGGCTTCTCTGTTCTTCCAACCAGCTGCAACTCTATCCTCACTTTGCTTAACACACTCTCTGGTGGCTTGGCTTGTCTAGTTTTGAATTATTCATACAGACAGACTTCAGCATCAGATAAAAGATCAGCAATTTCCTGGGACAAAATTTTGGAAATATTTCCATATTAAACAGCAATTAGTGAGAATAAATGAGGAATCTATAAACTGATCAATTACTCGATCATATCCTTGCTTTACTTAGGAAGCAGTTCCTTGAGGCTTGGTTCTTTTCTCACTGACAATTGTGTAATTATTGAGTAACTCTAACTGGAGTCACCCCAGAGTAAAACTGGCTTCCATGAGAGCTGAAGCAAGCAAACTCTCCAAGAAAAGCAAGCAGCAATCAGGCCTTAGCTAGAATATTTCTGCCCCTTAGCCAAGAGGCAGCAAATTTTGGTGCCTTGTAGGTCAGATTTCCTCTCTCACAGCAGGATACAGAGGTGCTGACTTGGGTGTTTTCCTTAGGGTAATGTGTCTATTTAAAGAACATACAGACACTTGCTGATCACCACAAGGGCGGGTATAAACAGCACACAGTCAATTCCCCTTTGCAGAAACACCACGGCCTTGTCCCAAGGAACAGATACTTTGGTGTCCTTTTCCTTTGGGCCACTCACAAAACCAAGAGGCAGCTGTTTGGACACATCTAGCACCCCTTTCTCTCCCCCACTCCTGACTGTGAATGGGGGAAACTTTTGCCCAAGGCTCTGACCCTGGGGTGTGAAAAAGCATCTGGATCATTAAGCTTGGCTTTTATAAATCTCAGCTCAGTTTCACAAAGGCTGCTCAGAAAGCTCAGACAGAGGCAAGAGTTTCAAGCCAGAGTATCCTTAAAATTTTTGTGTGTGTGGTTACTGCTTGGGATTTTCGATGAAGAATTTTATCATGGGTGTGATGCATCATGTGCAAACCATTAACTCCTCTCACCATAGCCATACATTTTCAAGTACAATGGTGCTCATTATTAAAGCACTTTTAAAAAGCATTTCAGTGCCAAAGGTTATCCAGTTTTCTGCTGCAGAGCATATCAGCAACTCTTTGACAGTTTGCAGTGCATGGCAGTGATTTCTTTCTGGAATTCCTGGAGAGCAGGGGCAAGCTATGTAGAAGCCTTGATGCATCAAATTCAATGATGTGTGGTAAAAGATGTAAGAGCTGATAACACAAACATATTGAGGAGGTCACAAAGAACATGCTCTCAGTCTGCAGAGCTGGTGAGAGCTGGGACCTAAGGACAAGAGAATGAGAATCATTGCTGCAAAGCTCACATGGTGTTTTAATGTGGTCAGGGAGGGCCTTGCCAGGGCGATGGGAAGAGGCTGACACATAACATGGGACACGTTGATTGACACGTAAGAAGGGACAGGCACCCCTACCTGTCTACACAGCTCCACTCCGGACGGGAGCTGGATCTGATCCTGGCACAGAGCCCTGGGCAGACACTGATGCAGGATTCTGGTAGTGCCAGCTCCTCAGGGCCTCAAGTTACCACTGCCCTATTGCTTCCTATTGGTACAGGACATGAGCTTCTTCCAGTAATTTTAACCTAGCCTCAGATTTACACCACTTGAAAACCTGACTCCAAGCAGAGTGTGAGGGAATTTCCTTGACTTTTCTCCCCCTTCCCTTTAGAAATAAATTACTGCTGCATGTTTTCCATTTTCCTATAGGTTTTCTATCCAATGATCCAAACACTCCAAAATAAACATGTACATTTCCTTCCCTGGTACTCCATGTCAGGATCTATTTAGCTGCCTCTGAAGGAGCAAGCAATCCTAAAAATCCTGGCACTGGGATTAAACAGAAATTTCTTTTATTTTTAGAACCATCTAAAGGTGTTACACCTCAGCAATACTCCCTGTTGTGTTCACATACCCCATCCCTGGCAGTGTTCCAGGTCAGGTTGGATGGGGCTCTGAGCAATCTGGTCTGGTGGAAGGTGCCTCTGCCCATGGCCTTAAAGTTCCTTCCAACCCAAATCATTCAGCGATTTTAAGATTCTAGGATGATTCTTGCAGTGCTTCTGGATGCATTTCCTAGGGCTGCACACTGTTGTGGACTTGTTAACCCCCATTAGACACATTTTGCTGTAATGTATTCTAATTCAAGTCTGGAGTAAATGCAGCCACTCCCAGAAAATTCTGCATGTGTCAGCTGCTGAATGGACAGTGGAGCCTCCTGAAATGAAGCCAAATGAAAACTGAATTACTGCACAGCAAAGCAGGACCTGCAATCTCGAGTACAGTGAGTTTTTCTTGATTTGAAATTCTAGCCCTAGCCCTGGAGAGTGAGAGTGTGTGTGTGTGTGTGTGTGTGTGTGTGTAAGCAGGTAACCAAACTGCTGCTGCTGCAGACACACATTGCTTCTTTGCTTCTTCCTGTTTCTGGTTAGTTAATGTTGTAGTAACAAGCAAAGGCATAAACTAAGAACAAAAAAAAAAGGTTTTAGGTTGATATAAAATACATATTAACACATATAATTTATTTAGGCTGGCTCCAGGTGTAGAGGGAGGACAGCAGACCAGGATGGGAAAAGGGAGGAGTAGTGTGGTCCCTTTTTTTTTTGTCCACAGCTCTGGCAGGGTGTGGAAGCTGCTGTGCCAAGAAGAGCTTGGTTACTTGCGATACAGGTGATTAATCTGGTTGGCACTGGCCATACCCAGCAGCAGCCACTGTCCAATGCCTCCTTGTGCCTGGGCAGCACCAGGAATTAACAGTTCAGCTCACCAGAGGTTCTGTCCTAGTTACACATCTCTGTCTCCCACTGCAGGGGTGGCCTCTGCTTCTGGCCACACTTTTGAGTTCCAAAATTTAGTTCAAAATATAACCTTGTGAAGCACAGACCTGGCTGCAAGAGGGTTCATTCGTATTGCTCTACTCACACTTCACTCCTTTATGCTGGGGGAGGGACTGGCTACAGGCATTGTCCCAGACCATTTACCACCTACCAGAATGCGTTATGTTACCAAGAAGAATGAGCACAAAATTTGTATATTCAAGCATAGTTCCAGTTCACAGAATGATCTGCTCAAAGACTAGGTGAGTTTTAAGCTCTTCATGACTGGGAGTGTGGGCATGTGCTTGCCCCTCTCCCTGTGTAAAATCCCACCACTTCCATGTAGTGGCCTTGCATATGTGCCCTGCCCACACAGGTTCTGCCACTGGTGTGCATGAACACAGAAGTCACAGGGCACAGGGAATCCAGGCTTGCACTATTGGGACAGGTCAAAAATGCCATTCCATGGGCCATATTTTAACTTTTGGGACAGCAGTGAATGAAAATCATTGACGGGTCATGAAGGTACCACAGCAAGAGATGTGAACATCTTCATGGAAGGGGCAGCACCCCATTTTCCATGGGAAAGGCCACAGAAGATGAGCCCAGCGTGCTCCTTGCCCTCTGCATTCAGGGCTCCCAGCAGGAATTAACACAGCCCTGTGCTGACCAGCCTTCTGATGGCAAATAGCTGCATCCAGATGATGGCCCTGATGGAGAAACATGGATTTGCCACTTGGAATTTTCCATGTGGAATTTGTGATTTCTATTTAAACTGCTTGATTGCTCCAAAGCTGCCAGGCAGTTCCCTGAACTGCAAGCCTGGGTGCCTTGGCTTTTCAGGCTCCAACTTTGAGAGGTCTGTGGATCACTGAGGTCAGAAGCTTCCAGCCTTCCCTAAGCCTTCAAGTTGACCAGCAGCTCCAGAGGCTGATTTTCCCAGTCTGCTTCATACTCCCCAAACAGCTGACACCCAAGCACAGCAGTCAACAAGAAGGGCTACCCTGGGATTCTGCTTCGAGTTTCCCTGGGGAGCTGGGGAAATACATACTGTCCAAGAAAAATGTGAGCTGCTACTGCTGCTGGAACGTTTTTTATTTCTTTGAAAAATATTAGCTCTCCATGCCTTGTCCGGAGCTGTAGCAACATACTCGGCTTAACAGGTCTTAGCAAAATAGGCAAAGGACTGTTGAGGTGGAAAAAGGAACATCGCTTCCAAAGTGCTGACAAGTATCTTCTTTTTTACCCCCTGAACTAAAAATTCAGCAGTAAAAGACTTGGAAAGAAAATATTTCCTTTTTGTTCTCTCTTTATGAACAATTTAAATATTGTTCCATGTGTTTCTGATCATCTCAGGGCGATGTGTAGTTTTTCCAAACTCCAGAGAGGTGAAGCTCTTGGTGAGTCAGAAATCTAGATCCCAAAGTTAGATCCCAAAGATTTTAATAATGCCAAGGGATGCATGCAGAGGCCAGTGATGCTGAAGGGCAGACTGTGTCCTCCTTCCTAGTGTTTCTTTTAGGGAGCAGAGGATCAGTGGACTTCAACTGTGCCTAATGCCGTCTTTTCCTCTCCACAAGATGGTCCTCACTCCCCTGAGGCACCCACCAGCCCTGCACCCTCAGTTTTGTGCTGGTGCCAACAACAGAAAAGAGGCATCGAATCACTCAGTTTAGAGAGGCAATGCCATACTGATTTTTCCAAACATTTCTTGGCCCTATTGGGATGAAACCCATTAACTTTAGTGGGCTTTGGATGATTTCCTACATACACAAAAACTGAAAAATCGTGCTTTAAAAGAAATGCCAAAGTTAAATAGGGAAATTTTAATGATTCTCTTTGTATTTTAATTTGACAGCTGTATGCTGACAATATAATTAGAGAGATGCTATGTTAATTAATGCCAGATGACATTAGTGGGAGGGCAAAAGCATCCAGTTTTGTAAAGAACAGTTCATAGTTGAACTGTTCCTTTCTCCCCACCCCATTTTTAGTAGAGAACTGTATTCAAAAAGTCAGAGACAGATGAATTAAACTAAAAGTCAAACCATTCACAAATACCATGTATCTTAGCATGTTATTTTCAAGACAAATCTAATGTTATTGCAGAAAAATACATTAGCCATGTTTCCTTTAGTGCCTACATGTTAAAAAAAGAAGGAAGGTTTGCAGAACCTCGTGCTATTCTTGTGCTTAAAGTGGGCAGTAGCCAACCAAGTTGCCACTGAAGCCAAAGGAGCAGGACCTAGACTTGCACTTTACATGGCTGAGGGTTTGAAATGTAATTTTTGGTTTAGGGTTTGTGGATTTCTTGGGGTTCATCAGATAATCTGAAAGAGATTTGCAATGATGGGGCAATACACCTTCACATTCAGTGTGAGCCCATACATGCTGTGTTGATATTCTGGGTGAATTCAGCTTTGTTCAACTTCAATCTGTACATGTAAAATTACTGGAGTCCCCCAGACCACTACAGGAAATTTGACAGGGCATAAAAGTTACCATCTCATGAGAACTATAGCCTTTATTTTAATATAAACTCACATATTCCAAATTGCACACGTAGAGATATTTATCTATGGATGCAAATATTTATATATTTAAGTTCACTGTACACTGTCATGTAAAGGTCTTGTAGATCCTGTCTTGAGTAGAGTTAGTGAGTTAAAAGTCTTGGGGAATATAATTGTATACTATTGTGTCAGCAGATGAAAAATTGCGAGCACATTTGTACTGTTCTAAATAGAACTTAAAATGAAAAATCTTCTCTAGGTGATCTCAACGAGACAGCAGCAGAAGGAAGTTAGCAGGACTTCCTTAAAAGTCTTAATTTTCCTGGGGGGAGAAGAGGCAAAGGTAAAACTTGAAGGCTGGTAGATTCCAAATGACCTCTGGCTAAACCCAGGGAAACATCAGTATGTGGCCAGGACTGAATCCATGCTGGTGCCTGTCTGGCAATGTAGGTATCACTACCACCCTTGGCCTATCTAAAAAAAAATTCCCTTTGCTAATATTCCTAATTCACAGCAGGCAAACCTGA
The DNA here is from genome assembly GCA_034509425.1 of Eopsaltria australis. Classification (NCBI taxonomy): domain Eukaryota; kingdom Metazoa; phylum Chordata; class Aves; order Passeriformes; family Petroicidae; genus Eopsaltria; species Eopsaltria australis. Next base: position 680,419 of record JAVTVJ010000676.1, read on the forward strand.
AGTTGCACAAAACCCACTCACCTTTCTGTGCTAGCACTACACTGGCTTTGGATCTGCTTTGCATAGAGTTCAGTGCCAGGAAAAGCCACAGGAAAACTAACTCTTGTCCCAGCTTGTCTGACACTCTCTGTTAACAGGGAAAGCTTACAATTCATCCCCAGGCTGGAAATTAATTTTACATGTCCCGCCCCCCACCCCCAACTCCTCTCATGTGAGGAATGATCCTATATCCTCAAAGCAAAAATGTCACTGAATTCATTGTATCGTGTTTAGGAACGAACAAATCTGAGTACTGTAAATGTGGGATTATGCTTGGCCTAGTGCTTGATACCACAAGGGAGGCTGTTGCCCTGATTTTTACAGTGTGCTGTGTTGATACTTAGTAGCAAAAGTTCTCATAAATTTTATGTAAACATAGTCTGTGTTTGGCTAAGTGGCCAAGGATTGTTTTGTACCTTTGGTATTGTCATTTTTTTCTCGAAGGCGGAGAAGGTTGATGGACTGTGTTTTTCACTTATAGAATTGGAGAAGTGGTAACCTCATTGTCCAATCCATGATTGTATATGAAAAGGTATATACATGTAAGAATAATAAGAGGCTGGGCTCTTCTTCTGCCAGCCTTGGTGGCTCTGTAACCTGACTGAGTGCCTGATTCTTTTGTGTCCAACCGTACGACAGGAGGCATCTTGTTGGAGCAAAGAGCTGTGACTGGTGTTGCCCTAAATGTTCCATATCCATGGAGGATCCACAAGACAGGAACGGGAATATTTTAATGCCACTGTGAAGAAACCTTTGAATTGAAAATATGCTTTAACTTGACAGAAGCATTTAGCTGCAGCACACTGAAGTGTTCTGGGATTTGAGGGTGTGCATTGTCTTTGCACGTGTTCAGAATTCTCTGTGCAAATCACACCGAAGAAACACTTGCTAAAATGAAGTTGGTAACTCATAGAAAAAAACCTTCCACAGAATCTAAGAGGTTTTCCACCACCTGTGCTATCACCAGCTTTCATATCAACGCAGTGAGTGGGCTGACACTCGATGTTCTTGATCAGCTCATTTATTTGATCTTGTCTTCAAACCACTACACACATGAGCACAAGAAGACAGTTCTAAATTAAATGCAAATACAGCAAAAAGCAATTGCATAAGAGATACTTATAAACAAAATCTGTGCACAAAAAGAGAAGCTTTGCATTCTGCTTTTTCCAGAATACTCACAATTCATTTTCCCTCCTCATGACACGCAAAAGGATTGTTTGCACATTTTGCCGAGATCATACGGAGATAGGACAGCAAAAGCTGTCATCAGGACCTGAAGTTTTCATGGAGAAGGTTCTACCAACAGCAGCTGCTCTCTGGATACTCTTCTGATCCCAGCTGTGGCTGTGTGGGTTCAGGGTTTCCCACCTCCCAGGCTTGTGGTTTTGCCACCAGGCTACTTGTTCTTTGAAAGCAAATCTGACTTTTGGGTTTTACATATGCTCATGTGAGGCAGCCTAATTAATAACCCTGATTTGTGAGATGATCTCATGTTACTCTCTCACATGGATTTTTGTGAGGGTTTTTTTTTTTTTTATTGAGGCTGTTGGGAAACAGCCTAATAACCTTTAACACAAAAATTACTAGGTTAGTGACACCTAAATTTGTGGGAAAGGTGAAAAGGGTATCATAAAGAGTTTCCTATCCCTGGAAGTGTTCAAGGCCGGATTGGATGGGGCTCAGAGCAACCTGGGATAGCTCATGGCAGGGGTAGGAACTGGAAGGCCCCTTCCATCTCAGGCCATTCTATGATTCTTTATTTCAGTTACAGGGAGTTACGGTTTTAGCCTTTTAAGAAGAAATAATGGTTTACTATGTGCCTGTTAACTTGCTTAAAAACCCCAAACACTGTGTTTATTAACTTTTATTGAGAGCTAATAAATCAAACCTTGCATTTTATCTTGAAAGCTGACCAACTGTATTTGGTTTATAAGTTGCAGCACTTCCACAATGCCTCTGCTGATATTTCCATGATGGATAAAATCGCTCTTTATGTGTAACCAGGCACTGCCTGTCTGGACAACCCACACGTCCCCCCAGGACGAGCCTGTCCCGACTCTTACGGGTGGCTCTTGTGCCTCTTTCCCTTCAGGGTCCCCATGGGCAGTGAGGGAACGGGGAAATGGTGAGGAAATGCTGGAATTGTCCACATTTCCCTTCACTGCCCTCGAGTGTGCACTTCCCGGACGGACTCTTCCCAAACGTCTCCTCCGAGCCTCTCCCCGGTCCCAAACCCGCATCCTCTGACCCCATGGAATCCCACACTGGGTCAGGCTGGACGGGACCTCAGTGGGGCACCTGGTGCCACCTCCCTGCTCCAGCAGGGCCATCCCAGAGCACAGGATTGTGTCCAGATGGCTCTGGAATATCCCCAGTGAGGGAGATCCACAGCCTCTCTGGGCAATCTGTGGAAGACGTTTTTCCTCCTGCACAGAGCTCAGTCCCTGCCCGTTCCTCTGGTGCCATTGCTGGACCCCCCGGAGCAGAGCCTGGGCCCTGCTCTGCTCCTCCCTGCACACAGGGACACCCAGGGATACACGGGGACAGACAGGGACACCCAGAGATGGACAGGGACTCACAGGGACACCCAGGGACGGACAGGGACACCCAGAGATGGACAGGGACTCACAGGGACACACGGGGACAGACAGGGACACCCAGAGATGGACAGGGACGGACAGGGACACACGGGGACAGACAGGGACACCCAGGGCTGAGGACCCCTCTCAGCTGGGGCTCCTCTCGAGGCTGAACAGCCACAACTCCCTCAGCCTTTTCAGTCCCTAAATCATCCGCAGCTTCCGCTTGACCCGCTCCAGGAGCTCCATGTCTCCCATCATCCTGAGAATCCCAGGACTGGACACGGGAGTAGCCGGATGCGCTCTCGAACCCGTGGCCCCGCGCTCGGCAGCGGGAGGGACGTGCCGGCGCTGCCGCAAGGGGCGCTGGGGCGCCGAGTGCATCGATCGCGGCCGTCCATCCGTGCATCGGTGCTCGGCTCTCTGGGCAGCGCCCGCCCAGCCCTGCCCGTCCCCCGCCATTTCGCACCGGGACGGGAAGGGAAGGGAAGGGACGCGGAGCGGGAAGGGAAAGGAGAGGAAAGGAAGGGACGCGACGCGGGCACGGCGGGTGCCGGGAGCTCCCGCGGTACGGCCAGCCAGGTACTGCCTATCCCCGCCCTGCCGAGCCGGAGCGACCCTCTTCCTTCTCTCCTTCCCCGCTTTCCCTTCGGGGTGGGAAGCGCAGCCGGCGCCCCCTTCCTCCCCCATAGCCGTTCCCCCTCCCGCCCCCCTTTCCCTCCCCTATCCCGCACTCCCGCTGCTCCCGCCGGCAACCCCCGAGCCGCATTCCCGGTCCTTCCCGGCGGGAGGGGACAGGTGGCCAACGCCCTGCGGGACCCGGCGCTCGCACCAGACATCCCCCACCCCTCCCTGAGCCCTCACGTTTTTGTTTTTTATTTTTTTTGCCTCCTACCCCTTCTCCCAAATCCTTAAACCCGGAAAGTTGGGGCGGCGCGGGCGCGGCGCCGGCGGGGGCAGAGGGAGCCGGGGCGGGGCGGGCGATGCCCCGGAGCCGCGGGGGTCCCGCAGGCGAGGCTCGCCTGGCAATTAAAAATTAATAAATTTATTCATTTAATAATGAATGGTGCAGGGAAAGCCGCCGGGGAAAGCCGTGCTCGCTTTGGCTCCTGTCCGGGCACGGGAGGCGCGTTCCCTGCTGTGAGCTTCATCCCGAGGGGAGCTGGGACACTCCGGGAAACCCGTGCGGGCTCCGGGAGGCACCGGGAGGAAGTAGCGGGGAGCTAAATCCCTGCGCGGATTAATTTCCTGCACGAAATACTCTTCTGGCCTTTCGTGGAATTCAGTGCCTTTTAAATTTATTTCTTGGGGTTTTTTGTTTTTTGGGATTTTTTGGGGTTTTTTTTTAATTTTTTTTTTGGTTTTGTTTTTGTTTTGTTTGTTTTTTGGTTTTTTTTTTGTTTGTTTGTTTTGTTACTTATTTCGTGTTCTTTTAATCTCTGTGTGACTGCTGCCTGTCGGCCGAGTGCCCACTCTACATTCCCTGTGTGTGTAATATTTGAGGAGCAGCATTCCCTCATCCGTTTTTGTCTTGTCTTGCAGGCAGGAAGCTGTTTCCCGGTAATAGTAGAGGATCCTGACGCTGAATGAGAAGGCACCGGCAGCATCCTCGTTAGTGGGAGGCCCAGCTCTGCTTAATGTTGGTTTCTTTGTCATCAGGTCTGCTGAAAAATGACAGAGTATAAACTTGTGGTGGTTGGAGCTGGTGGTGTAGGCAAGAGTGCCTTGACAATACAGCTAATCCAGAACCACTTTGTGGATGAATATGACCCCACAATAGAGGTAAACACTTTGATCTCATACTTTTTGTGAGGGGAGATTATCAGTTAATAATGGTGCTGGTTTGCTTTTGGACACTTACCACAAGGACAGGGCTTTATAGTAAAAAGAGCTCAGAGATAATGGTCTGCATTGGAGACAGAATTGCTGTGCTTCTTGATCTGGCTGCAGTAAAAAATTACCAGTTTTCATCAATTAAAAGCATGGTGTTAATTGCCATGTATCCTTGGGCAGTTTGGATGCCGGTGTTTAGGATCTCCACGACAAAGTATTTGCAAACTCACTTGAAAACACTTGGTAAAACTCTTCATAGCTTTGTGCAACCTCTTAAATAGGACATTTTTCCTTTGATAAGAAGGAAAGTTAGTGGTTGTGAAATGTGTCTTCCAGTCTTTCTCAGTTCCTGTCACTGGGATCTGTTTCACACAGGGAGAAATGTGTCCTAGAATGTTACAGTGAATGAAGCAAAAATTGGAGCCTGTTTTGTTTTATTTTTTCTCTGTTAAAACACACCAGTGCATGTTTCCCTATCTAGAGAAAATGTTATAAGATAGCTTCTGGAATGGATTCTTTGAAATACATGGCTCAGTACCTCAAAGTTTGAAATTGTATTTAAGCTTTAAAGGTTGCGCCATTTTAAAGGTTTATAATGAGCAGGCAAGCTCTGCCTTTTAAATATAAGAAAAATACTGGTATTGTCTGAGATCTCCTGTGGATCATTGCATTTAACAACCTCAGACTCTATAGAAGGAGAAATGACACCATAACTTACCCCAGGTTTTTATGTTTCCAGCACTGAAGCTCTGCATCTCATGACTTCATTTAGATGCAGCGGGGTGCTTCCAGGCTCACTTGAAGGAATCACAAGGGTTTTAATCTGGTCTTAAAAAGGAGACTTGGGAAGTGTGCAGGTAGTGATTTTCAGGGAGACACAAGCAAGAGGATCCGGTGCCCTAAGATGTCAGAAATTTAGCGAGGACCTGAGCCCAAACAGAGATGTGTTGACTTGAGGTTGTTTCATGGGCCTGTGTGTCTTCTTGTCTGTCTCTTGCATGGCCAAATAACATCTTGCTTGCAGAAGGTTTTGTGACTAGACCTGTGTGGAAAACTGTGTTTGACACCAACAGAGCATCTCTTTCAATTACTAAGATATGAAGTCTCACCACAACAACCCCAAACACTCTAAAATCACACAAAACTTGCTGAGAGGAACAAGCCAAATGGGATTTAACTTTTTCCTGTGAAAGGACCTTTGGAGGCTGTTGGTCTTTGATGCTTTTTCATAATTACCCGGGTTTCTCTTAGGTTAGAGGTGTGTTTAGGCAGTGCAGAAAGTGCTGTGCAGGTTCCATCTTAAAAGCTGTCACTGTATAAACAGTTTAGGAACACAGAAACTTAAATGCTAGTATTCCTGGAGCACTTGAGGGATTTTGCTATTCAACCAGCCGAGTGATTTGAAGGACACCAAATAAATTTTTAATGTAGAATAATAAAATGGAAATACAGTTCCTTATAGAATGAACCTAAAAATCCTAGAACTGTGTCTTTTACTTGTGAAATCATAGACTGGTTTGGGTTGGAGGGGACCTTAAAGATCATCTTGTTCCCGTGGGCAGGAACTGTTTCCACTAGGCCGGGGTGCTCCAAGCCCTGTCCAGCCTGGCCTTAGACATTTCCAGAGTTGGGACAGCCACAAATTCAGTGCTGTGGTTCAGAATCCCTGTGTTCTTCTGAAAGAATGACACCAAATTAATTGGTTTTTGAGCACCCTAATAGGTTTTTGCAGCATTCACAGCTTGTCACATGCAGCAGCATCTATTTCTGCTCCTTTTACAGGCTCTTGTCTACTAGGTCCTGTTCTTACCTTGTAAATTCTGAGACTTGAGGATGGAATGTATCTTCCTCCTCCTGGTAAGCAACCTTGTGTGTGCTCACATGTGGGTACACAATAATTCAGTTCCAAGAAGGGCAGGCTGTGATTTGGAGTGGCAAACAAACAAACATAAATGGGTTTAAATGCTCCAGTTCATGTATGGGCAGAATCCCCCTTGGTTGAGAAGGGTTGTGTGGACGTGCTTCCTGTGGAGGTACAGTTGTGAAGCTGAGCAGGGAATAATAGCTGTGGAGTGGGTTTTAGGCAGTATGAGGAGATAAGGCTAAAATTGCCTTGACTGGTAAGTAATTAGGATAGTTGAATAGTGTTACTACTATGATTTGTCACTACTCTTTCTTTAATTGCCTTACAGCAGAATATTCCTTTTCCTTGCTGATAATCAAGCTAAATATTTTGGGGTAGACAGAAAAGATAGTTCAGTGTTGTCCCTGGTATATTTTATAACTACACAGTTACTGAATAATTCTAAATATTTCCTGTGATTAACAGAATGAAACTCCACACTTGTAAAATTCTCATGTTATAAAGACATGATATGGTGCAGCAGAGGAAAAAACACACTAATTACTTAATCACAGGTGCCTTTACAGTGTCAGTTTTGCTGCTGTTTTTTAGTGGAATAAACGTAATGATTCAACAGATAACCTGGTTGGAAAATGTCAAGTTTCAGGGCCTGCTTGGGTGTTTTATTACTTAAATCTGAGCATAGCAGATGGCAGGGCAGGGGGAGGGCTGAAAGTGAGTGTTTGGGTGGCTGCAGTTGTTCATTGATGCTTTATGGCGTTTCACAGTCCAATGCTTTATTTGAAGGAGACGTCCGAGCAAGGATTTATGGCCAAGTAATTTAAAGTGTTTTATTTTAAATTAAATGGGCAGTAACCATTGTAAATCTGGCCTGAGCAGCTGGGGCAGTGCCCTCTACCGGCCGAGACTGAGTAAATCTTGCTTGTGATCACTCGGGTTTCTTTCATTTTTAGCTCTTTTACACTTTCAGGACATTTCAGCCCTAAATATGTGTCGTCTTTTAAACGTCCCAGAGTAAAAACAGCTTTCCTAGCTGCTTGTCATGGGTTCAGAAATTGGATTAGGCAAATCTCTCGGCTGATTTAGGAATACTGATGTTTAAGTCTGTGTTCTTAAATGACCCATGCCCTTGTGAAACAAGCACCAATATTTAGTAATAGCTTAATCTCAGAGACTGTGATACTTTAATATTAAATCTCTGGTATAATGGAGTTTTGTGGAGTAGTAATTACTTGCCTAGATGGGATTTAGTAAGCACTGGGGGTTTTTTAGCTAAATTCCATATGTAGAGAGAGCTGAGATTTCATATCACATTTTCTTACCTGTGCTTATTAGCAGATGGAATTATTACTCCTTTAACATAATTCTTGCTGTTTTTTATGGCTTGCGAAAGGCAGGTTAAGTGATCAATGAAATTTTTAAAAGTTACATAGATACGCTGAGTCTGTATACTGGGGGAAAACTGGAATTTTCACATTTGAAGCTGGGTAGGAATTAGGAGTTAATCTTCTAGTTTGCATTATTTCTAGTTTGGATTTTGTTCTTACTTAATAGTGACAGATATGATTTCAGGTTTGATGTTTTGCAGGGGGGAGGGGAAAAAATGCTAAAAATCAAAACGTTTATTATATCACTTGTCAGGAAATCATAAGCTTCAATTTTCTCTCCCACATATTTCTTTTCATTCTGCTTCAAATCCCCTCGCTAGGAGTCGCAAAGTTTTTCTCCCCAAAAGTGGCAGAGCAACTTAGCACCTCAAAATAGTAATTTTTGTATCTGTGCTGCTTTTTATGCTGATGGATCTTTGCTGCTGCTGCTAACATGCTAGGCAGTTCTTAAAAGTGATTTTCTTTTCTCTTAAAAATTATTTTCTTTGAAGAAAATTACATAAAGCTTTTGTTTAGAGCTCAGTTGAAGGGAATTTCTTTCCCTTAGAAGTCTTTAGGGTGGGAAGGAATAGTACAGGCTTTTCAAGAACTGCTTTTCATATTTTTGAACTAACAGTCAAAATGCAAGAAGAGAAAATGTAAGCTTTGTAAATATGTCTGGTATAATGATAGAAGTTCTGCTAGTGCTGTGTTAAAGGCATCCTAGGACATGGGGGATCTGCTCTTAAATAGAAGTGTTGGAATGAAGATGCATCCTTAGGTTTTGGGGATTTTTCGTCATTTTTTTTCCCCTTCAAGCAGCAAGGTAGGATATTGACTTTGTTTCAAAACACATTGAAGTTTGTGTATTTCTCACCTGTATCAATATTTAAACATGGCTTGTAAGTTTCTAAAGTAACTTACCCACTTCTTACCTGAACACTGAATTTGCACTTCTGTGAAATAAATAGTTTCCAAGTCATGTTGGAGGCAAACTTTTATTTTTAAAGTAAACAGTAAATATTGTTTTACCTGATATCGTGATCCTGGATGACATTTACCAGTAAATGTGAGATTACAGAGTTGGTTTAGTTGAAGGTACTGATTCTATACAATTATCTCCTGCTTGTTTCTTAGCATGAGCAACAGAAAAGAAGAGAGCCTTTCGTAAAACTGCAAATTGATAGCAAGTGCCTCAGAGGAGGTGTACTGTGCCCTAAAATGGGTACAAAGGAAGGAAGGTTGTTCTAAATTCATCTTGCAGCTGGCTAGAATTGCAATTTTAATTCTTTAATTCCCTTCACTCCTGTATAGTGTCAGATGGAGCAGCAGCAATGTTGTGGTAATCTCTGGCCCAAGGAGGCTGAAAGGTGAAAGCAGGAGTTGTGTTCGTACCTGTTATTTGTTACAAGAGCTGCTTATTGGGAATACTTCATGATGCTGGTGGATGACACCTTTTCCAAGCTCATTGCCATAGCTTTATTTCAAACACAGAGGTGTTTGTAGAAGTTATTGGGCATGTAATGCTTGCCTTCTGCCTGCTAAAGCTGTGTACTTACAGAGGCCTAGCACCAAAACAGGGATGTAATAAAATCTAGCTGGTGGGACTTTGTACAGATTTTAACCACTCGAGTCAGTGACCTGAAAGCTTTGATTTGATAGCAGTGAAATAATTTGTTCTGACATCTCTGTGAACCAACCCATCAGGGTTTTGATATGGCTCTGTTGGTCTGTCCTGGCTAAAAAGCTTGAATTTCAAGTATATCAGCTCAACTTTAATAATTTTATAACAGATGTCATTATACACACCTTCTCAGGCATACAAAACAGATTTCCTGTCCCAAACACTGAAGGTTTTTTTATTCTTCACGTCCTTTTCGGTGGCATAGATTTTTGGAGCTGCCTTACTTGTGTGTTTTTTGCTGGTTTATTATTTTGTGCATTCTTTTGGCATAGAATTCTAGTTAAAAAAATTAGTAGATTGAGTAAGCTTAAGCACAGTCAAGCTTTTTCAGTCATTCTTATTGCTAGTAAATAACTTGATTATCTCCAGATTTACTGATGTTCAAAACCTTACCTGTTTGTGGTTAACCAAAGTGTGTATTTTCTTTTCCTAGGATTCCTACAGGAAGCAAGTAGTAATTGATGGAGAAACCTGTCTCTTGGATATTCTTGATACAGCAGGTCAAGAAGAATACAGTGCAATGAGGGATCAGTATATGAGAACAGGGGAAGGCTTCCTCTGTGTGTTTGCCATAAACAATACAAAGTCTTTTGAAGATATTCACCATTATAGGTGTGTGTATATGAAGATGTAATCAACCAGTTCTTGTGGGCAGGGAGCTTGTTCTTCCTTTGGATAATACAGTGATGTCTCATGAAATAGGGAAAATCTGAAAATTAACAACATTGCAACTGATTTGTGCATCTGTAATCTGGAATTTTGGGTAATCTGAAAATCTGCCTCACTCATAAATGAGGTGTAAATTAATGTGTCTTAGTATTCTTAGTCAAGACTTACCCAAAGATAAATTCTGTCCATTTCATTGATAAAATTGTTTGCTAGGATGGAAAAGCTGAAGCTGTTGAAATTGTACAGAAAATAATGTCAATTCCTGGTTTTGTTTGGGGATGGACGGGGAAATACCTGGGGAATGTTGTGAGAACAATAGCCTTTGTGAGCCCTGATGCCTGAGAAGAGCAGACACAAAACCAGAGCTCCAAAATGACACTTGAAACCATCCTGTTACTAATTTCTTCATATTATCTTCTTCTAAAAAATTAGTTAATAATTCCAACTCATGCTTTCTTTGTCAACTGCACTCATTTAGAAATAGAAGCAGTGTCTGATGATTACCACAGCAGATCATTTTTAACCTAACTATTCTCCTGAATATTCCCTGGGTATTCTAGTAGAAGCCAATGCAATTTCCACCAAAGATCACTGAGTTCATCAGCCTAAAGTCCCAAACGTGTTAATCTATCCATAGATTATAATAATAATAATAATAATAGTATCATCACAAATCAGTTTCCTGTGGTTTTAGAGGAAGAAGGGGAAAAGGCAAGAAAGATGTTGGTGTAAGGGGAAGAAGGAGCATAGAGGTTTTTATGAGGAACCTTTGTTTTTAAAGACAGTTGCAGATTTGCATAGTAAGACCTTCACAGTTTATTTCAAAGAGTGTTGGGAGTTGAGCACTGGAATTTCTTGTTTGCATTGGCAGACCTGTGGGTGATCCTCCAGGCTTGAAGCTGAACGATCATGAGGAGCTGGAAACAGTGTCTGTATTAATTAAGGAACACACTGCTGGATTATTTGGGAAGGCAAAAGTAATGGAATTAATTGCTTTTAGTCAAGATTCTTCACAAGTACATCTAACATCTTTCAAGATGCTTTCTAACTAGTGCTTGAAAGGACTCCCTTACCAAATTTTTCTCTGTAGAGAGCCAGACCAGTGATCTTCAAAGTTTTAAACCCCTTGTCTAAATGCAGATTTTTAATGCTGTCTTTAATTAAAGAACAAAAGAAAATTCACATTCTCCCCCCAAAATCAAGACAGCAGTAGTACAGCTCTTGGGAGTGTTTTGGCAAATGAATTGAGTATTATGAGTGTTAAATATGAGAGGTAAGTAGTAAGATTCATACCAGAGCTTGTTAAGCTTATTCTGGTATTAGCTGCTAAAAAGTAAAAAACCCCAAAAGCTTAAAAAACCCCAGTGTAATGACATTAACATCTATAGTAGTTTGCAAAATGTCAGGCTTTTGGTTGGTTGGTTTGTTTTTGTTTAGTTGATGCTAAACTTGATGGTGACAGGATTGGCCAGTTTATTTTTTAGCTGCTTCCAGTAGTGCATGTGCAGTAACATAACATGAAGAATGATTTTTGACTCTTAATTTAGTGTTTTAACTGTTTTAATATCTACCATATAAACTATTAGTATTAATACTGGTTAAATGCAGTCTTTTCTTTTTCTTTGCTTTTAGGGAACAAATAAAGAGAGTTAAAGACTCAGAAGATGTCCCAATGGTGCTAGTAGGAAACAAATGTGATTTGCCTTCCAGAACGGTAGACACAAAACAAGCTCAGGATTTAGCAAGAAGTTATGGAATTCCTTTCATTGAAACATCAGCGAAGACAAGACAGGTAAAGCTCAAAACTTCCCAGATGGAAAGACAGAGCTCTCACCTGAATTACCATAATGTTAATTATTCCAGGTGTTGACATTTCCTTGGCCATATCAATGGATGCATTTCTGCAGATTGGAAATCCTTGGGGTATTTCTTCCTTCTGTCAACTTGCTGATAATTGGTAATTGTTTATTGATGAGTGATTGACTGGCTTAAACTGGGCAGACTCGGAGTGAGACCTGGCCTGCTGTTGCTTTCCTCTGTCAGGTGGTTGCAGCATTCTTAACTTTGTGGGATGTTTTAGTAGAATAAAAGCACTTCTGCTTAGAGGTGAAATGCTTTTTTCCCTCAGCAAGAGGATTAAACCGATGAACAGCTAATTAGTTTATTCTGGTTTAAGTGTTTTCATTAATAACAAAGGAATTTTTCCTTGAGGCATTGTTTCTTTAGTTAAGGGGACATGCTTGATACACCTAAACAATTGATCATGAGTCTGTTTCTGAAATTCCTGAATTAGTTGTTTGTGTAAAATGATAATTTTCCTAAGACTTCAGAGCTCACTGTTGATTTATTGTAGCCCACTGGTCCTTTCAGTGCCTCACTGGGAGTGTGTGAGCACACAAGTGACAGAGTGGCGCATCTGAGCTCTCAGGAGAAGAGAAACTCTGCATGGAGAGGTAGAACTGGTTCAGTACTTCTGGAAGAAAGCAGTCTTTTGAAAAATGCCAGTTGGTGGTTTCTCTTTTAAGGGCAAAGATTTTACTGTCAGTACAAATTAGATCAGGCCTGAGTGGCTCATACTCTGCATAATCAGAAGTGTTACGTGCCAGCTGTGAACCAGGAATTCAGGAGGTAAAAAAGGGCAGAATGCTGCAGTTTGAGTAATTGCTCAGAATTTCTGAAGCGATCCAGCTATATCACTTGGCAGAATTTCCTCGTAGCTTGTAAGGTATTTTTGCATCTGGGAAATTAATATTTTATATGTGCAAATTTGCTCCACCCACTCAAGTTTTTGGCAGGCTGAAACCTGGGCTAATTACTAAAACTTCACAAAGCAATGCTAACTTCTGGCAACGAAGAAAGTGTCTGTTAGGTGGGATTAAAAAAACCAAAGCAGAATTACCAAACTTGAATGACTGAGAATAAATTAGGGCCACACAGATGTCCTGAAGAAGGGGCGTGCAAGTGGACTGAATAATGACTGGCTTTGTTTGGAAGGTGCTGGATTAGTGGCTGTCAAGGAGCTAGGATGGTGAAAAAATAACTCTGAAATTATATATAAAGTAGAAGTGCTGTACTAACATCTAGATTTTACTTGGTTCAGTGTGTCTTACAGAGCATCAGGCTTTGTTGGGGAAATACTCCTTTTGCATAGCCACTTCTATTAAAAGGGATATTTTAAAATAAAGATGCCAAATAGACTGTTTAAAACCTGACGGATTCTAAAAGTTGGCACCACTAGGGATGGCTGCTGATTCTTTCCCAGTGCAGTTCAGAGCATGTTGTGCTATGAAATTCCTTCATAGGATGCTGTGTAAATGAAGTACTTTTGGGAAGATAAAAGGGCATTGGAGAAAGAACTAGAATCTAGTTATAGCAAGAGAATCTAAAGATTAGTGTATGTTATTGCATATACATGTGTGTGTGTACATGGAATAATTTTTCAGTCACACTGTCATATATAAAAGTATGTAGATATATATATATATACACACACACATGCCTTCTTCAAAAGTAATTTTAACTTAGGGGATTCAAACTATTCTGTAAGTTGCATATGGCCCATGGGCTATGGTTTTATTCTCTCTTTTGTCTAAAAGTCAATATATAAATAAAACTGTGGTCCCCTCTGTCCTCGTGGAGAACTTCCGAGTATGAACAGATGCAGCTGGTGGTCTTTTGGAGTCTGTGGGAAGTCTACCATGGATGTTTAGAAGTAGGAACCTTCTTTTCCATCCCCGTTCTCACCTTCCACAACATGGAAACATCATCACTGATGCCCTGCTGAAAGGCACCGTTTTCCTGCCTCTGCCCTTTCCTGTGCCCAGTTCTGCTGGAGCACAGGGGGACTCAGAAGTGGTTCTGCAGAAGGAAACGGAGAAGGTGAAAATGGGAAAGAGTTTTCAGAGTAGACTTTTTTGATTGCGAAGACACTTTTTTAAAAGGATGGCATTGCATGCTTATTCAGTATGATGTCTCAGTTCAACTAAGTTTTTAAGATTTTCAAAAATTCATAGGCAAGGAGAAAAAAGAGAAGAATATTGAAATGAAGTACAGAAACAAGTTGTTCTAGAAGTTGGTGTGTTTGGGTTCTGACTGAGAATAAGGATGCAAACTTTAACTCAGTGCAAGAAGATTGTATTTTAAGCTTAATCCCTCTGTGAATTTTCATACAAGTCATTAAATTCATCAGTGAAACCTTGCCTTAGTGGACCCTGCAACTTGGGTATAAAGCTTCAGGTTATTGATACTTTTAATTCGACCACTGACGGAAATCGATATAATGTAATTTATGAAAAATAGTGATAGTCCTGTTTCTGAATGTAAACAAGTGTCAGTGCCGGTGATTTTGTAAGGCCGTGAGCATTTACTCATCCCTTGTCAGTCCTTATGGAGAAGGGGATGAACGGCTTGGGTTTACTTTGATTGCTGATTTTGCTTTTCTCTGTTTGACATAAGCTTAATATTCATGTTCTTCCCTGTCTGCATGAGCATGTAACTCCCAATATTATCAATATCAATGAGAGATGAGGGACAAACCTGATTTATCCCTACCAGGGCTGCAACCCCTTATTCTTTATTGGGCTTCCGTTTGCCTGAGAGTTACACAGGGAAAAGCTGTGAGGCCAGACCACCCCAGTGTGGTTTGACTGTAGGGCTTTGCTTCCCTTGGAACATTTCAGCTTTCCTGCTGGTATTGGATTCACAGGAAAAGCAGATACATGAGCATTATTGCAAGCATAGTAAAGGGTTTCCCAAAGTTTGAGGTCTCATTATTGAGAATATGTGCTTAAACAAACGTTTGAAGTGTGTAATGAAAAAGTTGACCTAAATCACCAGGATGCTGTTCAAAAAGCATTTTGGTTACTTCAGCAGTCGGATGTACAGTGGGTTAGTTCCCAACCTTGTGATGAGAGTAAGTTGAGAACCCGTGCCTGGTCTGGTGAAGTAGGTTGGGCAGCATTTACAGAAATTCGTTCTTACATCTCAGTTAAAATTTATGGCTAACTGATAACTTAGTTTGCTTGAACCATTTTTTAGGGATTTGTCATATTTGATTAATGATCCTGTATCACTCCAAGCCGTTTTTAATCCAGTTCTTATGTACAGGTTTCATCTTAAAGCTTTGTTTTCAATGAGTTTTAACTTGGTCAGACTTTACACTGGGTGGTTGAGTTTTTTTCATGTCACTTGTCTGTTGTAAGGTAGAACTTCTCTGGAAAAGCTTAGTCCTCCCCCAAGGACAAAGCTGCAAAGAGAGAAGGTTTCAGTAGCTTCTAGGATTTCAGCTGTGATTGAGTGTTTAAGGATGGGCACAAAACAATTTTGACTTGGCAAGACTAACTTTCATTAGGTTTCTTTAAGTGCTGCAGAAGTGAAACTTGTGAAAATTCCTGTTTGGGATACTTCGGTCTGTGTTTGAAACAGCCTTTCTTTGCACATAGTCATATTTTAAATGGAGTGTTTGGCTGCCATCCAGGAGGCAAAAATACCTCAAAAATACTGCCTCAAGGTCCTGGGTTCCTTATGGCTGTTTAGATTTTGAAGTTTTTGATAACTACCAAAGGGTATTTTTGCTTTTCGGTCTGACAGCTAAAAGAACTGACTAATACCATTTTATATATATGGTCATTGCTTATTAAAGGAAAAAATACTAAAGAGTCTTAACTTGGTATTAAAAGGACTTAAGTTTGTAGGATTGGCATCTGGCTCTTTAAAATGTCACCTTGTGCTAATGATACAGGCAAATATGTGTCTGCAGATTTTCTTCCAGAATAATCTCTTTCAACAGAGTTCATAAGACTGTTCTTGGTGGTGGCAGTAATAGCAATTTCTTTCATCACTCTGTGTCTCTCCATCTCTTTGCATTGCTAAAGCAAATTACAGCTCCTGCTGGTGATGGGAAAGTTTGCAATAAATGTCGACTCAAGAATTGTTACCTAATTTTTCATGTGAAAGCTCCGTAATCAAATTACATCTTTCTACTGCAAAACAGTAGATTTCCAAAAATATTGATTCTTGAACAGCCTGTGCTTTGGCACAGAGCAGCTGATCAATGTTTGCTTTTTCCACTTCAGAAAGAAACTCCTGTTCCTTCCAGAACAACATGGAAGTGTGAGCTTTACTTGGATTTTGCCTGTTTTTAGTGTCTTTCTTTACATTTTGCAACCTGTCAGACCTGGAATGTAAGACTTCCCTATGTCCTAAGAGGGCACATTATGTATATACAGGGAAATCCAAGAAATAAACCTAATTAATTCAATCTTCAAATTGAAGAGTACGTAGTTCAGAAGAACCCTCAGATAAGCAGCAGTGTGTTAAAAATAAGTGTTCAGTGTGCTAACCTGTGGCTCAAATCATGCTAAATCACCCAGTAACTGTGGCAGTAAATGTTGGCTGGTTTTTGTTACTCGGTGCGTAATACGAAGATGAATTTGAGAGAGAACTTACGGAAAATCAAAACTGCAAGCGCGTGGTTTAATTATGTGTGTTCATAAGCACCCCCCAGTTCACAATCCAGTAAGGTTTTGTGCCTCCTGCATACATCCATGCCCACAGAAATGTGGGAATAGATTCAGTAACACAAGCAGTATAATTTTCACCAATGGAAGAAAATAAGTCTTATTCTTCTTTTTGCCCAGTGTTACTATGCACACAAGAAAAGCAGGGCTCGAAGCATAGATATTCACAACAATTTGTAATCAGTAAATGTGGAATTAAGCTTGGATTAAGAAGTATTTTTCAAGCAGCGAATGAGCAAGCCCAGCATTTTAAATACGTAAATGAAGCTCCATATACTTCTCTCAAGTAAAGCTCGTAATTTCAGTGGTTTTGTTGTGGTTTTTCTCCCCTTCTGTGGGTGTCCCAGTTGTCTCAATCGTTAACAAAGCGATTTTTAAGGAGTTGTGTTTTACGATGCAGAGAGTGGAGGATGCTTTTTATACATTGGTGCGAGAGATCCGACAATACAGAGTGAAAAAAATCAGCAAAGAAGAAAAGACTCCAGGGTGCGTGAAAATTAAAAAATGCCTTGTAATGTGACAGGGTAAGTTTGTTCCCAGGGTAAGTGTTGAAAATCACTTGCCAAATAAAACTGATTCAGGGTGTCTTGCCAATCAGACTCTTTGAGGCTAATCAATGACATAATTTCAGATATAAAACCAATCACATTTCAGTGTCCTGAATATGGATTTGCTTTGTTTCTTGGGGTTTTGGTAAATGAATTAACAAGAAGTCTTTACTGCATATTGAATTCTCCGTCTGGGAAATGGAGGCACAGTTCTGAGTGAGAAGAAGTTAGGAGGAAGTAGTTTTATTCAGAATATATTGCAGATGCTGTTGAAGTGAATATTGGTTGAATCTTGGGGCTGATGGAACTGAGGGGAGAAGATCATAACATTTATAGTCTTTCTCAGATGCAGAAATAGGAGGTTCCTAATGCAGCAGGACAGTATTTGGCTGGTTTACATGATTTTTTAATTCTCAGGCCCTTCCTTATGCCACACTGTTTTTTCCTTGTTCTTCCCTGGCTTAAAGAATTTACCCTTACCATTTCCAGAAAGCCACTAAGGGTTTTTTTGTCAACTACAATGCCATGCGTGATCCAGATTTGGACAAAATACAATTTCACCTGTTTTTGAGAGCCTTTACAAGAGGTGGTGGTTAAGCAACAGCGAAGGAACACTGGAGGGGAGAGGGGACTAAACCAAAACCGACAAGAAAGCACCAACACCCAAATTTTCACAAAAAGTTTTTTTAAATCTATATTCCACTGTACAAGAAAAGGGAGAAGGTGAGGACAGAAGAAACTGCTACAGAAGAAGTGCTTGTCTGAATCACTTCCAGTGCTTTCTGAACAAACCATTGGAGCAGCTTCTTGCAGATATTCCCGTCCCGTTAATTCTTTACCTCTTACTGAACCAGCGCAGAGAGTGAGTTGTTATTCCTTTTATACTTGTCTGAGAGGAGGATGCCCTGGAATTTCCCACTGTGTAAAAGAAAAACTTCATTTTTCAAGGTGTATGTTTGTACTTCAGAATACGTGGCAGAGAACAGTAGAATTTGGGTTGTATCCTCCAGAGACTGTCACAGTGTGGGAATATTCCCCTCAGTGAGGGAGTTTTGTTTCTCTTTCTAGGGAAGAAGTTCTGATTCATACCAGTTTTTACTAGATCTGCTTAGGCTTATTAGTCTCAGCTTTTAAGTGATGAATAACTGCTCAGAGGTAATTATTTAGAATTTTTTTTTTTAAAGAAAATGGTGGAGTCCCCATCCCTGGAGACATTCAGGAAACGACTGGATGTGGCACTTAATGCCATGAGTTAGTTGACAAGGTGTGATCAGTCAGAGGTTGGACTTGATGCTCTCGGGGGTCTTTTCCAACCTTAATTATATGATTCAATCACTTTGTGATACTATTTGCATCACAGGTTTCCTTTGCAGGAAACTGGAAACTTCAGTCACGAAGATCTTTGGTCTTGCATCCAGATATCACTAAAATTGATGCCATCAAAAGACCTTGTTTAACCCTTCCCTAGCTATCAAAAACAATAAACAGAAGCTGGGCAAGATGACTTTTGATGAGAGCAATAGGAATTAAATTGCTTAAGCCCTATAGCCTTCTGGAAACCAACTTCTCAGTTACTTGGTGAGGTTACTGATGTAACCATACCACAAAGTAGATTTTTTTTTTTATACTGGGACTTGAAAGATCCTGAGTTCTGTCTGCTTTCTCTTCCTGTGGGGAGAATGAGAATAGGATGCTGGGAATTGTGGTTTTCAGTGGAAGGACTTTGCAGATTGTAAGGTTCTTACTTATGTCTCAGTGCACACGTGCCTTTTTTTTTTCTACCACCTTCCTACTTTTTTTCTGGTGATGTCCAAGAGAAGTATTTTTTGGGGAGTTTTGCAGCTATTTTTTTCCCTGTGAGGGAAGTCTTTTGTCAACGGTGGATATTGTTGAGTTTTGAATGTTTGTTGTTGTGTTTTCTTATTTCCTTGCACCTTCTTTAGAAAACAGTCTTGGATCTAAGGCTCTAGAACTTCAGGAATCTGCTTAGGGAAGGAACCATTTGTCTTTATCTGCAAGT
Organism: Eopsaltria australis; assembly: GCA_034509425.1. Classification (NCBI taxonomy): domain Eukaryota; kingdom Metazoa; phylum Chordata; class Aves; order Passeriformes; family Petroicidae; genus Eopsaltria; species Eopsaltria australis. The sequence continues at coordinate 699,543 of JAVTVJ010000676.1, forward strand.
GAATTCTACATGGTATTTGATAGGTATTTCAGCAACTTTGTATTTAGGGAGTTAAGCTGCATATTCTAAAATTATTATGGCACAGCCTTAGTTCAGTAGTGATTTGAGTGGAATGAGAAGTCTGACATTTAAACCAACCTGGCTTGTATTACTTTCCAGTCAGTAAAAAAATGTATTATTGCAGTCTGATGTGTAGTAGGTGGCTAAGGAGAGCAGCACCTGATGGTGTGAGCCTTACAGCTGGGATTTTAAGACTTCTAAAATATTCATTGTTATACAGATTGCAGTGATAGTATTGTGTGAATAATCAAGTTGGATAGTTCAGAGTGTTTTTCTCCCTCTTGGAATATTGTTTATCTTCTTGTTGCTTGTGGGATGCCTTCTTGTTATATTAGTCTTGTTTAGGAAACTGAAAACTTTGACTGCCCAGACTGCCATGAACTGCTGATGCTTTCCAAGAGTTTCATTCCTTTGGCTGTTACACAGTAAAGCAGAAAGGACAGAATATCTTTTGTTCCATTTGTAATTTCCAGCTAGCAGGGAGAAATTTCCAAAACTCCATGTGAAATCCTCAAAAGAACTCCTTTTGTAAAAACGTCATATTTTTAAAATAAAAAGCATGCTATGGCAGACATCTAGGTAATGTAATCTGGGTTGAGCTGGGTTAGTAGTGAAAAGTTTGAATTAGAAAAGTTCTAGATTTGATTTTAAAAATGCCTAAATTCTTGAGTCAAACTGCAGTTTAATGCGGTTTCTCTCCACGGTACTACAGAGGTGTACAAATAACTTCTGTTCCTCATGACTGATAGATACATGTGTGTATGTATATATGCATTATATATTAAAAAATATAAAAAAGAGGTCCTATAATTTAGAACTTGTTTAAGGGTTATTTTTGGGGCTGGGATTTTAAGGAATTCCAATTTCCTTATGAATTTGGTGTTTCTTACTGCCAGTCAGGTTTGTTGCCCTGTCTCATGCGTGCTTTGTGGTCACACAGCCATATCTCCAGACTTCTCTGCAGCCGTGGGACCATGTGGGGCTCCAAAAGCCAGCTTGGAGCCAGGAGTAGGCTGTTTCTGTGGCATCGGTTCTGCTGTTTCTGTTCCCTCTGCCCTTTGGAAGAACAAGGGCCAGAAGCAGGGCCTGTCAGTGCACCTTCAGTTTAGTGGGGTTTAGTTCTGAGGCTACACAGGGAATTGTGAGTTTCTAATCTAAGCCTGGATTTCAAGCTCTCATTCAGTACATCTTAGCTTCCCCAAAGGTTTGCACACAATAAGCGCACTGTCAGAGGGAGGAAGGTCAGCTGCCTGCAGTACCTTCCTACTGAAAGAGCTGGCTGGAAAGGTTGTCAGTCTTTGATCTCACGGCATTGATGTCTTCAGGGACATTCTGGAGACACAGTATCCACTACTTATATTTAAAATTTGATGGGAAGGCTGAAAAGTGAAATGCCTTCCTTTACATTGTCTTCTCCACTTCTAACTCACAAATGGTCTAGGCACAGTTTTGTATGTCACGTTATATTAACAACCTGAATTGAAGATGAATTGTGGCAGGACCAAACATAATCAATAATTAGTGAGACTTTGTCTACAAAGCTGTATATGCAAGGATGAAAGCCAAGTCTGTTCTGTAACCTGGTCTAGTGAAAAGTGTCGCTGCCCGCAGCAGGGGGTTGGAATGAGATGATCTTTAAGATCCTTTCAACCCAAACCATTCTATGATTCTATAGTGCAACATGTGCTGTATTTAAAAGATCATCATCTTACTAGGTGGTATAAAAACTTCAGCCTTAATTAGGAAATCATGTCTTTAAAGGTTCATTATAGTATCTGCTTATTACTTTATACAAGTTATTTTCTCTGCATTTATTTTAAAACAGGTTTAATGAGGGAGAGTTGCTTGCTTGAAGACTTAAATTGCCGTTTTCAAGTGTGTCTCATTTGAAGGCATCAGCTGAAAGCCAGTTCTGAAAGGTGATTCTGTAAGGCAGTGTGAACAGTCTCATAGAAGAACATTGGGCAGAGATTGTTCTTACACGGTTCTTGTGTTTTAGGAATGAAACTGTTGTTTTGTCTGCTGTGATTGATTCTTAGTTCTGTCCTTCTCCTCCTTAGTACTGAGACCTGCAGTAGAATCGTGGAGAGTTGCTGCTTCTATACTTGAACATTACTAAATGTTCATTTTGTGTATTAATGCTGAAGCTGTTAGCAAAATACACTAGTTCTCTCTAAAGTAAAAGCAAGTATTTTTAATTTTTCAAAAACTAATGAGTGACGTGACCTTTTGCAGAAATAAGGCTGTTCTCCCACTAGGCATGCTGCATCAGTTTTGGTCAGTAATGCCTTAAAATGTAGAACAAGTTGTTTGCAAGGTCTTGTAATATGCAAAAGTGTGCTATTAATACTGGGAGATACACCTCCAAGGACTGTGAATGTCAGTTATGTGTAAATGTTTTATGAACTTGAAGGTTTTTAATAAATTTAGGTTACACTGTGTGCTGCTTTTTAAGAGAAGCTATTTCACACCTCCCTATTGTTGGGACTTCTCATATTAAGTTTCATCATCACTTGGAGTTTGGCTGAACCAATAATGAATTAGGTGATTTTTGGCTTTTTGGTTTTTTTCATAGTTCACTTTCAGTTCTTTACTGAAGTAGGCATAGAGGAGGAAATGCAGAGTGTTGGGTTTTTTTTGGCAGCTTGAAGGCAAACTTGTGCGGCTGAATTTCTAGGCTCAGTTCTATACTCGTGCACTTTGCTGCTGTGATACACTAACATTTCTCAAAGATATAAGGAGTAAGGCAGCAAAAAATCAAGAAAATTTCTATCTTAAAGATCTTATAACTGCCTGTACTCAAATTATTGAATGTAAAGGCTGATTGACAACATGGGTACTTCAGTGGGATTTGAAGCAATATGAGAGCAATACCATAAAATCGTTTCCCGTAAGTAAGTTGTAACTAAGTACATTGTACAACATTGTACTTGATAGCAGTCCACTTCAGGCTTTTGGATATGCTGATCTCTTTAGATCAGAGTTAATTTTGGTCAGCTGTAATTACCTCTGAAAATAATGAAAAGTTACTCAGTGGGAACAAATTTTAGCATTTTTGTCTGTAGCTTAAGTCTTGTAGCCGTGGAGATTTTATGTGACTATACAGCACCAGAGAGAATATGTTTCAAGTGTCCTTAATTTTCAAAGTTGAATAGAATGATTTATCAAATAACACCTTTGGGATGTGGGATTGATTTGATTGATTTGCATGTGTAAAGATGTATAAAACTGTGGTGTGACTACTATACCTGTGTGCCTGAGAAATTATCTGAATATGTGGATTAACCATAACTATTTCTTTGATATTGAATTACTAGTAGAAATACTAGAATTCACATTCCAGAGTTGCATATAGATCATCAAAGCATGGATAAAGCTAGTTAATGCCTCACAACTTCCCTGTGAGGGTGCTGAGGCCCTGGCACAGGGTGCCCAGAGAAGCTGTGGCCGCCCCTGGATCCCTGGCAGTGTCCAAAGGCCAAATCGGATGGGGCTCAGAGCAGCCTGGGACAGTGGAAAGTGTTGAGGTTGGAATTGGAAGACCTTTAAGGTCCCTTCCAACCCAAGCCATTCCATGATTCTATGATAATATATACTTGCAACCTAATTGTGAGGCGTTACTTTATAAAGACGCACTCTGTATACGATACTTTTCTAGCTTGAAGTGGCGCAAGGGGTGTTCTGGGAGATGGAGACGAGGGCAGCGCACATTTTATTACTTGCCTGCCCACATCAACGGTGGAATTCCACCTGTGGGGAACCTGTGAGTAACCTGCAGGGTGCCCTAAGCCCAGTTTAGGAGCAGGTGAGGAATAGGGCAGCAGGTGTCAGCTCCTGCTGGCACCAGGGCAGTTCCCTCAGGTGGTTGTGTCAGTGCTGCTCAGAATTCCAGAAAGGAACAGGATTAGTCCTGCAGCCAGGATTCATTGTTCCAAGGATGGCAGTAAAATGTGCTGATGGAACGCCCCCCACACAGCCAGGGAGGGATTCAGGCTGTACCTCTGCAGGCCTCTGAGTCTGAACCCGATCCTAATTTGTATCTCTCTGAATCTTTTCAGGGTGTTGATGATGCCTTCTACACATTAGTTCGAGAAATCAGAAAACACAAAGAGAAGATGAGCAAAGATGGTAAAAAGAAGAAAAAGAAGACAAAGACAAAGTGTGTAATTATGTAAATACAATTTATCCTTATTCTTAAGAAGTTCTGAAGTAATTTTGTACATTACACTAAATTATTAGCATTTGTTTTAGCATTACTTTACTTTCTGCTTCATGATTCCGTTAGCTTTACCTGAATGCTTGTTTTAAATGACAGTGGAAACTTCATTCCTCTTAAGTGCCAGTATTCTTTGACTGTTGGTTCTTGAACTAGCAATGCCTGTGAAAATAATTTTAAAAAGAGACAAAAACAAAAAACCAAAAAAAAAAACCCAAAAAACCCACAGAAACCCTGAGAACTGTCTTAGGACTCTTTGGTGCATGCACAGTTGCTAACTTCCCATTTTTCTTACTGATTGTGAACTTCTGTGTGCAAAGCAAACAAACGATGCTCTACACATTTTAACATCCCCTCTAAATTTTTGGGTTTATAAATTTGGTTGGGAAAAAGGACTAGTTTGCAAAAGAAACTTTCCTCTCAGCCTTTCATTTCTTTTAGACTGATTGCAATAGAGAGAGACCAGAAGCCTTTATAGTCTTCCTGTAGATTTTGCTTCTAGGCATCTAGTCTTGTAGCATTTCAGATCAACTTTAATGAATGTAAAGAGAAAACTTTAAAAAAAAAATTCACTGCAATTTGTCACGATCGCTCCTTAAATACTCTATTTTTTCTAAAAAAATTAAAAAAAAAAGGAAAAAATTTTAAAAAGACAACAATGCACACCTGGCAATGGAAAAAGTAAAAGTTCTAATTAGGTTGATTTGCTATTGTTAATGCATTGCTTTAAGAACTTCACTGATTTTTTGTGTCTGAAGACAAGGTGAAATTCCCCTGTGTCAAAGGTTTGAGTAGCTTTCTTCAGTAGGGTCAGGGTTTCACCCTGAGTGTCCTTAGGAAATACTAGAATGCCTTAACAGAGAAGTGGATTCAAATTCTTAGGTTAATTCATGCATAGATCCAGAATTTACCATAAGAATTAAATCAGAATCAATCCCAAATTATATAGTGGAGTAAAACCATTCTTTTTCTTCCCCTCCCCCCCCCCCCCCAAGAGTGGCATTAAGTATTTCCAGATGCCCATTTTGTGCAAAATAGGGGAGAAATTTTAAATTCTAGCTACATCAAATGAATGAACGAATGAGTTGAATTTAACTGCTTCATGCAAGTAATTTGGAAATCCACTATGCCGTGGAAATGGTGTGGAATTTGCACAATCTGTCAGCATAGAACATGCTTTCCAGAGTCAGTGTTGTTCGTGTGATGTCTGTGCAGTACTGATTCAATGGTTGGTGAGTGGCATTCCAGTGTCTAGACTGTCATGAAGCCACACTGAGAGTTTAGTGTTCTTTCTCCGTGATTAAGTTCTCTTGTGAGTTTTGTTCTTCCCTCCCCCCCATCCCCCCATTTTTTTCTGATTGGAGTTAATGCAGCATTTTTGCAGGAGCTTTCACTTTTTGGTACTGCAGTAGCCTAGTTATCCACTGAAGTACGAGCCAGTAGTCGCTGTGTTTCCAGTTCCTGGTGTCTCCCTGTAAATGTGGAGTTTGTTTTAGGAGAGCTTTGGTCCCTGAAAGTGCACTTCCTCACAGGAGCTAACTCGGCTCCAGAGTGACTCTGGAAGGTGTGACTCTGGTGTACCCAAAAAATAAAACACAAAACATTGAAGTAGGATAGTTCAGGACACTGGAAAATTTGGAACAGGAATAGCAGCATTGCCCTGACATAAGGTATTCCGTGGAAATTTTGCACAAGTATGTAAAAATTGCACTGCATAACTTGGACCATTTCTGTGACGAGTATTACTCTGCTTCTACAAAAAATCCCAGAGTGACTGTTGTAGGTGGACAGCTGCAAAGCTGGCAGGGAACACAAAGTGTCTGGACTGCTCCACATTCTTTAATTTCATTGTGTCTGGGAGAAATCAGGCCTTTCCTCCCCATTCCCACCCTTCACCAAAATCCAGGCCCTTCCACTCCTCTCGGCTTCAATGTGAAATGTAGGTTATGAAATATTCTGAAAAACAGTAACAGAGGACAACCTAACTTCATACTGTAAGGACCAATAAGAACAGATTCTTAATGTGACAAAATATTTCAGAACTTCCAAGGTTAAAATGTGTTGGAGACAGTTATTTGCACATTTTATACACTCTTGGTAATACATGGAGAACATAGCAAAAGTGGGTTGTAATGCTTGAGCAAATGGAAGTAATCTTAAGGTTACTTTAATTTTGGTAACTGAGTCACACTGCATGTCAAATTAGGGCTGGTCTAAAATTCTGATGTTAATTTAAATAAAAGCTGTTAGAATTTGTAGCTGAAATGTTTTATTCATCAAAAGTGGACTTCTATAGCTCTACTATAAAGTATACTATATGAACCAATGTTGAGGTTTTCCAGCAAAAGTGAGCTGTAGCTGCCAATCTGATTAAATTAGTACAAACTCCATTTAGATTAACCCTTATTTACTGGAAAAAAATCCCAACCCTACCCCATCCTTGCCACTGTTGTGCAGTTTTGTCTTCCCGTTTGTTGAGATTTGGTGAAACACGTTGGATTGCAGCTTGCACGATTTGCTCTATCATCACTGCCCTGCCCTGTTGGAGATGCTTTCACTGAACATCCCTGGGTGCTGTGTCCTGAGAGTAGCTCCTGAGCCAGCCTGGGAGTCACTGCCCACCTCACCACATTCAACTGCCATGTGTCAGGGAGTAACACCTTCTTACAGTAGCTTTATGTAACTCTGCTCAATACCTTGCAATCCCTGGTTTGCTCCAAAAGGAATTATTCTGACCAGTTTCATCACCCTAAAATTTTTCGCTCATTTTGTACTGTGTGGGCTTTGTGCAGTAACAGGATAATGAGTAGATACTGACACAATCCTCTGCTCTTATCTAGACTATGAAGCAATACAGTTATTACCTTCAAAGACCATCAAACTGTAAAAAAAAATCATTGTGTCTCAAGTTTACATAAAGCTACATAGATGGTAAATCTTTCCTAACATTTCTTTATTCCACTGTCTTGTGTTTTCATGTTGAAAATACTTCTGCTTTTTCCTCTTGAGTGCCAACTTCTTACTAGAATGACTTCTTAATGTAATATGTTTACCTGGAATGTATTTTAACTATTTTTGTATAGTGTAAACTGAAACATGCACATTTTGTACATTGTGCTTTATTTGATGTGGAACATAGGCAGTGTGATCCAGTTTTTCCATAATTTGGTTGTGTGACCTAAGAATGTTGGTCATGCCAGACATTAAGATAAAAAAAGAAAAAAAAAAAAAAGACCACTGTTTGTTTTAAAATTTTTAATGTTTTTAGGAGTACGTGCTGTGAGGTGATCTGGAATTTGTCATTTTTTTGTCAAACTGTACTGCTCCTATTTATTGTAATGTAATAAAAACTAGTTATTGTGATTGTCTGTCCCAGTTTCCTTTTCCTCTGCAAGAATTTCAGGTAACAGAGCATCCCACAAATTCCATGTGCTTGACAGTTGTTCCCCATTCTTTCTTCCACTTCTGCTGGTGCTGCCTGTCCCAGAGCTGCTGTCCTCGCCCCCTCACATGCAGACACACACTCGCACACTCCTTCTTCAACTCACACACTGACTGCAGCCCTTACTCAAAACACTGAGGAATAGGTACATTGGAAATACAGGTGCTTGGCAGTTGTTTTCCTCTTGGGACAAAAGCGTGATCATCTTCCAGAGGGCAAAACAAAACACAGAAGCCAGTAGGATCACAGGTTTCTTCAAGAATGTTGTATTTGCAGATACAAAGACACAACCGCTACCTGTAACTTTTATGAGAGGTATTAAGAAATGATAGGGAGGTTCAATAATGCCATATAAGTTTTAATTTCCGCGGCTTGCAAACCAGTTTTCTGCAAGTGTAAAGGAAAAAATCCTGTCCTCCTTTGGTGCTGAGCTGGAAAGGGAATTAGAAGAGTCTCCCTCTGCACAAGATGGCAACAAGCCCTGGGTGATTGCCTGGTCCCACTGCTGTGGGGAATCCCAGCCGCCTTTACAGGCTGCCAGCGTTGCTGCTGCAGGAGAGTGTCATGGCCAGATTTATCCCAGAAGGTATCTGCTGAAGTTGAACTTGACCCCAGGTGGATCAGGATTGAAAGTCTCACCCTGAAAGCTTGAACATATGAATGAAGGCAGAGTTGTGAAGCTCGGGACAGGGGTCTGACCGTGCACACACCTAATTTCCAGCTTCCCCTATTTGTAACCATGTAGGAAAATATCCCTTGTTCATAGCCATGTAGAAGCACCTCCAGCCACTCTCTCTTCAGGGTTTTGGAGGCGTTGTATAAACAAGGGATATTTGCCTGGCTGCCAGCAGTTGTGCCAGGCATGATACAGAAGTAATCAATTTATGGCAAGTCGAGTTTGAACGTGTTGAATTCAGAGTACAAGGGCTCCAAATAATCAGGGAAATTAGAGCAGAGAGCGATTAGCAAACAGACGTGAGCAATGGGATCCAAAGGCTCTCTGCTCCGTGGGCAAAGAGATCAGGTTGATAACGCTGTGCTGCAGGAGACAAAAGGTTTGAGTCAGGAAGCAGCTGAAAACTTAGCAGACTAATTTTTCTTCCCCGCTTTTTGTGGGGCACAGAGCTCCTACGGCACAGACACCGGGATGGAAACACAGGTGCAGAAAGGGAAACACCAAAATGCGGGGGTGTCCCAAACTGACACCCAAATTGAGGCTGCCCGGAGCCGCTCGTTGCAAGAGAGGGAACTTTGCAGGGTGGCAGGAACAGGCTCTTGGCTGTTTCTGCTATTTAGGTCCCTTTTTACCTTAGTCTCTGGCAAAACATTTCTTCCCCTGCCCTCACACTCAGACCAGCAACAGCACCAGGTGCGAGCTGTGAGGATGATGAGGAGTCAGGGCAGCCCCAGGTGCGAGCCGCGACCACGAGGAGGGGGCGGCTCCTGCCACAGCTGCTTTCGGGAGGATTTCGTCAGCTGGCTTTTGCACGGAGGTGCAGGAGGAGAGGGGCTTATGGTGGGCTCCCGGGGGGTCCGGCACGGAAACGGTGAGAGCATCTCACAGGGTTCGAGGGAGCACTGGGACGCACTCGGACACGCTCGGACACAGGGCATAGCTTAAAGGAGGTGCTGAGGAACAAACCTTTGTGCCAGGAAGCAGCAGCCAAACCAGCACATAGATTGGCAGGGTGATCTCTCTCATTTTCCCTTTCGATTACATCTCACGAGTCCTTCTCCAGTGCCCCCAGAAAAAAAAATGGAGGTTATGGGGAGAAAAAGAGTTTAAATTGAGGGAAGAAAGTCGTCTTCCATTGTTGTCTGTGCTTGATCCAGGGGGAATCCCCCTTCACCTGTGGTTTTAAGAGTATTGATTGCAGGAAAACCTGCTTTTTCCATGGTGTTAGGGGTATCAGTTGATAGGGAATGCCCAGGTTCCATTTTAAATAGGAGGGGAGAATTGTCTATGCCATTGTATGGGTTTGAATTGAGGGTAACGTCCCCATTTTCATTATCCTAAGGTTTATATTGAGGGGGAAGCCCTGTTGTCTCCCCTTTTTAGGGATTTTAGTTGAGATAAAAGTCCACCTTTTCCCATCATTTGGGAGATTTGAAGAAAAGCCCTCTTTATCTGCTTTTTCAGCAGATTAAACTGAAGGGGAGGATACATTTATTTGCCATTGTATTGATTTAAATTGAGGTGACCCCAACTCCTGTTGCCTCAGTTTCAGGGCTTCAATTGAAGGAAACCCCAGGTTTTCCAACATTTAAAGAATTTAAATCGGGGCGTGCCGCCGCATTTGCGGGCGCTTCTGTCCATACCCCAGCACCAAATGCATCGCGTTTCAGCCCTCCTGGCCCCTGGGGAATTTCTGAGGTGCCGGCCGCCCAGAGCCAAGACGAGCACAGCTGGGCCAGCAGGCGAGAGACATGGCAGGGAGCTGTGCTGGTCCCGGCCGTCTCGCCCACTCCATCCGCCGCGGGCACGTGGCTTCAGCGCCGCCAGGGGCCCATCTGGTCAGTGCCGGTGCCGCCGGGCCGGCAGGGATGGCCAGGGCTGTCCCGGCGCGGGGCCGCCCCCACCGGTGCCGGGAGCGCGGGGCCGTTCCGGGCGCCCAGCCCTGCCGGCACCACAGCTCCCCTGGCCCCACGGGACGGCGCCAGCCTGGAGTGAGTCCCGGCAAGGGGCGCCAGGGGACACTTGCAGCTCATCGGCTTCAGAGTTGGCTCGTAAAGGTCTCTGAAAGAGAGAGGCAAAAAACCCAACCTCCACACCTCAGGCCGTTTGTCCCTAGGAGGAGGAGGAAGAGAAGAAGAAGGAGGAGGAGGAAGAGGATGTGATAAATACATATTATAGTATTGGCTTTTCGCAAGTGTCAAAATGAATACTATGTGTATAATGTTAATCCTTATAGAAGTAGCTTTTGTTGTAGAAATATAATGATTACTAAATGCTTTTTTCTTCATTAGATATAGTTGAGAAATAACTAATACAGCTGTGTTAAAATGTACCTAACTTGCAATAAACCACCTGCTTAGCTGGATAAACACGGGTGTGACAGGCACCTGCCACAGAACATCTATCAACAGCAACAATCTGTTGGAAACTGATGGAGGAAGGAAGATACTGAGCTCTCCAAAAGGACCACGTATCCTCTAAAAAGGCAGACCCAAGGAGGAGCCATGCTAACTAGTTCTTGGAACATGTAAAATAGTTTGGGGAAAAGCTTGAATATGCATAATTGTCTATGAATATACAATAGGCTGATGCAATAAGAAAAGTCTATAAAGAGAATCTCTCAGCATACCGGGTGTGCTCTTGGCTCAGTGCCAAGGGTACCCAGCGTCCTGGGCATTGTAACCTTTTGCTCTATCTTGTCCCTTATTGCCTTTTATTAAACCTTTAAATTTCAGCAGGAGAGTGGACCTCGTTTTTCACAACTGGGGACTCGTCCGGGAGCGACACGTCGCCTCCAAGACCCCAGGAGATCCCGAGTGGGGGAAGGCACGCCCCACCCAAATTCAGGCGGCCCCGCTCAGTTTCTTCTGAGGAGGACCGATGGTTGCAGGTCAACACCCGTGGACAAGAAGGGACAAATACAGCAAAAGAAAACGGTAAAAGGGTTCCCTGAAAAAGAAACCTGCGGTAGCAAGCCCCATAAATCTTTGTGCACGTGGTCTGGGCCAGAAGAAGAAAACAAGTATTGGTAAGTCTGGCCAGGGGGGCAAATACGGGGATTGAATGATGTGTATGTGAGATGCAGGCTGAATATTCCAGACTTGCGAAGTGAGAGTGGGGTTTCCAAGGGCTGCCTTTTCATTTTTCCGTGAGGAAAACAGCCAGCGAGGAAACAAAGCGAAAGAATAAAGGAGTGAAAGATCCCCCGGGGATTACTGGGACTGGGTTCCAGGGAAGGGGAGGACCCCTAGGAAAAAGGGAGTCAGGAGTTTCCTAGCACAGTTTATTAGGAAAGAGGGGACAGAAGTGAAAGTCCCCAAAAATGCCAGGTTGGGAGTTGAGATCACAGAGGATAAGGAAGTTCCTCAAGACAGGACATATGGGATTGACAGAGGATAGGAAAATATCCTACAAGACGGGACATGTGGGGTTAAAAGGTTGAGGAGAATATTCTCAGGATACTATACCCTAGAGTATCTGGGGTTGGCCAATCTGAAAAACTATACGTGTGGGTGGATATTAACTAATAATTTGAAAAGTACCTTATTCTTCTGTTGTTCTGTTGAGAGTGCGAATGAGTGAGACAAAGAAATAAACGTGAGTGTAAATGAATGAAAAATATATGTAATATAGATTGTTGATTTAAAGTATTTATTGTCTAGAGGGTGGTGAATTATATTATTAAAAGAGGAAAAGATTTTCTGTGGTATGAAGGGTAGGTGATCTTTAAGTTATCAGAAGAGTGGGTTAGAGCAGGGAAGCAGGGGGGCCAGGGACAAACAGATAAAATGCTGGGAAAATTGGACAAAGGTGTAGTAAGTTGAGTTTAAGAAAAGGAATACAAAAGGTACCTCCAGAAATACTCCAAGACAGTCCCCTGGGAATTAAGTTAGCTAACTGGGATATTGACCCTAGTACAAAAGAGAAAGATAAAGTAAAAATGATTCAAAATTGTATGATAGAATGGACAAAAAAGGAAATAAGACTTGATCATGTTTATTGGCCTAGATACGTATCTTTTAAGGTTTGGATTTGCCAGGCTTTAAACAATTTTGTCAATTCTATTTGATCCAGAAGAAAAAGAATATGCTTTCTGTTGGACAGGATACACAAAACCCCTGCAAGTAAAAATTTTTAAGGTATCAAAGACCCTAGAGGCAGAGCAAGTCAAAGAAAAAAGAGAAAAAGGCTGGGACTCTCTAAAAATCTTGCCAGCCCCTCTTCCTACCGGCCAGGGGATAATAGACCCTCTTCCACCTATGCCGGGGGCTCCAGCACCTCTCCCTGTTGTACCGGGAGACCCTACCTTGGGAGCCCCAATTCCCCCACCCATGCCAGGAGCTCCTGCTGTCATATCGGCTGCCTCTGCCCCTTTCATGGTTCTGCCGGTCGAACCTCCCGTTTTTCTGGTAATAGTCCTGGCTACCCCACCCACTTCTGTTCACATCTCTATGATTCCGGCTTCCGAGCCCACTTCTGCAAACATCTCTATGGTTCCCCAGCCCACTTCCACCCACCTCTCCATGGTTTTGGCTTCTGCAGGAGCACTGTACCAAAATACTAGTTCACTTAAAAGTCAAAGGCAGCTTGATAACCACTCTACCCCAAAACAAGGTAATAGGGTTATGAAGGTCAAAGAAAAGGAAAGCTTTGAACAAGGGGTCAGAGTATTTCCTTTACGAGAAGTACCCACAGGTGGAGTTCAAGGAGGGACTGGATTTGTAAATGCTCCTTTGACTCCCCCAGAAGTCAGAACTTCTAAAAAGGAAATTAAGGGATTATTAGTGGATCCCATGGGCACAGCTGAGCAATTAGACCAATTTTTAGGCCCCAGTATTTTTACTTGGGAAGAGATGCAGTCCATAATTAATTTAATATTTTCCCGAGAGAAGAGGCATGTGATTAGAGCTGTTGGGATGAGAATTTGAGAAAATCAACAAGGTCCAGCTGGGGATCAGAAAATGCCTATAGCACCCCGTAACTGGAATCACAATGAAGAGGCAGGGCGAGAACATATGAATAATTTTCGTAATCTGCTAATCAGAGGAATAAAAGAGGCAGCACCCAGAGGGCAAAACGTCAGCAAAGCCTTTGAGGGACAGCAGGGAAAGGAAGAAACTCCCACTGAATGATCAGAGTGTCGCCCTGATTTTTGCAGTGTGCTGTGTTTATACTTTGTAGTAAAACTTCTCATAGATTTTGTGTAAACGTAGTCTATGTTTATGTAAACGGCCAAAGATTGTTTTGTACTTTTGGTATTGTTTTTCATTCCTTTTTCTAAGGCAGAGAAGGTGGATGGACCATGTTCCTAACCTATGGAATTGGAGAGGTGGTAACCTCATTGTCCAATCCGTGATTGTCTATGTAAAGATATATAAATGAAAGAATAAAGAGAGGCTGGGCTCTTCTTCTCTCTGGCCAGGCCTTGGTGGCACTGACCTGCTGACTAGAGTTACCTGATTCTTTCATGCCCGACGTGCAACAGTTAGAGAGGCTCCAAAAGAACATAAAGCAATACTCTGGAATAGATCCCAAAACTATAGCAGGGCAAACCATATTAAGAGTTAACTTTGTCACTCATACCTGGCCAGACATTAAAAGAAAGCTGGAAAAGATTGAGGACTGGCATGATAAATCATTAAATGAATTATTAAAAGAGGCTCAAAAAGTATATGTACAGAGAGATGAAGAAAAAGCCAAAGTGGAAGCAAAAATCATGATAACCACTATGTGAGAAGGTAATTTCCAGAAGAATTTAAAGCCTCCAGGTACCACCCCCAAAATCCAGGTTTTAGAGACAGAGAGAAAGGAAGAAACAGAGCCCCCGCACGATTAAAATCTCAAGAGCAAATGAAAAATGTCTGTTTCTATTGTGGGGAAGAGGGACATTATAAAAGAGAATGCCCTCACCTTAAAAAGAACCTGGAAATACTCCAAGAGATGCATCCTGAAGAAAAATAGGGAGGTCATGGGCTCTGTTTTCTGGGGGATAAATACCATCTAGAGCCTTTGATAACGTTAAAGGTGGGCCCCCAAGAGGAGGTATTAGAATTTATAGTGGATACTGGGACAGAGAGAACTTGTGTAGTAAATATTCCAAGGGGATGTGATGTAAGTAATGACACTGTGAAAGTAACAGGAACAAAAGGGGAAGGGTTTAGGGTTCCTGTTATTAAAAATGTAGTAATTGATGGGGAAACCAGAATAGAGATGGGAGATGTCTTATTAGTTCCTGGGGCAGGTTGCAACTTATTGGGGAGGGACTTACAGATACAATTGGGAATAGGGGTTATACCCAAAGAAGGGAAAATGACAGCTAAAGTGTTAAAACCTGGCCAAGAGGATAAGGAAAAAATTAACAAAAAGGTTTGGGCCGGGGAAGGAAATAGGGGAGGACTGAATATTGATCCTGTAAGGGTCACAATCAAGACAGAAGCTTGTCCCAACCATATACGTTAGTACCATATATCCTTAGAAAGAAGAGAAGGCTTAAAACCAGTAATAGAAGAATTAATAAAGGATGGGACATTGGAACCCTGTATGTCTCCTCATAGTATCCCTATTCTCCCAGTAAAGAAGCATGATGGGAATTATAGATTAGTACAAGATTTAAGAGAAGTGAACAAGAGAACTGGAACCCGTTACCCAGTGGTACCCAACCCCTACACTCTTTTAAGTAAAGTCCCACCTCAGCATCAGTGGTTTAGTGTAGTGGATCTAAAAGAGGCTTTTTGGGCTTGTCGATTAGCAGAGAAAAGCCGGGATATTTTTGCCTTTGAATGGGAGGATCCAAACACTGGGAGGAAGCAACAACTAAGATGGACAAAATTACCACAGGGATTCACCAAATCTCCAAATCTATTTCGGCAAGCTTTAGAAGAAATATTACAAACTTTCCCCACTCTTTCCGGAATACAAATTATCCAATATGTAGATGATCTTTTATTATCAGGGGAAGTTGAAGTGGAAGTTAGAGAAGCTACTACAAGCTTGGGGAAAAAGGATTAAGAGCATCAAAAGGGAAATTACAATTTGTGGAATCAGAGGTGAAGTATCTCAGTCACTTAAGCAAAGGAAGCCGAAGATTGAATACTGAGAGGGTGGCAGGGATTTTATCTCTCCTCGCTCCTTCTTCAAAGAAGGAAGTCTGCTTGGACTATTGGGATACTGTAGATTATGGATTGAAGGATATACCCAGACAGTAAAATTTTTATATGAAAAATTGACAGAAGGGGAGGATATAAAGTGGACCAAAGAAGATGATAATAAATTAGAAGAACTGAAGTTGAAACTAGCTTCGGTACCAGCCTTGAGCTTACCCTCACTAGAAAAACCCTTTAATCTGTATGTAAACATGGGAAGTGGAATAGCTCATGGAGTTTTATTCCAGGAACGCGGAGGAGTGAAAAAGCCAGTAGCTTATTTATCAAAATTGCTAGATCCAGTAAGTACATATTGGTTGGCCAATATGTATTCAAGCTATAGCAGCTACTGCTATTCTGATAGAAGAGAACCGTAAATTCACTTTTGGAAGTAAACTAATGGTGTGTACACCTCATGCAGTATGAAATGTGTTAAATCAAAAAGCTGAAAAATGGTTAACAGACTCTAGAATGTTAAAATATAAAGCAATTTTGATAGACAATGATGACTTGACACTAGAAGTAAGCAAAAAGTGTGAATCCAGTTCAATACTTTTATGGAGAACCAAAAAGTAACTTAACACATAACCATTTAGAAATTATTCAATACCAAACTAAAATTCAGGAGGATCTAGTGGAACTAGCCCTCCCAGAAGGAGAAAGAATATATGTTGATGGTTCCTCTAAATGTTTGCAAGGAAAGAGGATGTCAGGATATGCTTTGGTTGATGGGAAAAGTATGCCAACCATCAAAAAAGGGAAATTACCTTCAAACTTGTCGGCTCAGTCTTGTGAGTTATATGCTCTAAAAAGGGCACTGGAATATTTAGCACAAAAGAAAGGGACCATATATACTGCTTCAAGGTATGCCTTTAGGGTAGTGCACACCTTTGGAAAAATTTGGGAAGGGGATTACTAAATTCAAAAGGAAAGGGACTGATACATGAGGGATTCATTTTAGAGGTCTTAGAGGCATTAAAATTATCTGAAGAGATAGCTGTGGTACATGTTAAAGGACACCAAAAGGGAATGACCCCAGAAATAAGAGGGAATAATTTGGCAGATCAAGAGGCTAGAGACACAGCAGAAAATAGGACCAAAAGGGTTATGTTAATTTTGACCCCAGACCAGGAAGAATTGGAAATCCCAAAATTCAGTGAAGCAGAAAATAGAGAATTAAGTAAAAGAGGGAGAGAGCAAGCTCAATCTCAGAAATGGAAGCTTCCTAATGGGAGGCAGTTACTTAATAAACCTCTTGCTAGGAAAATACTAGAAGATATGCATCAAAAAACTCATTGGGGTACTCAAGCCCTGTGTGATCACTTTTTAAGGAATTATGGGTGCATTGGGATTTTTGGATTAGCAAAAGAAGTAACTGAGAAATGTATAATTTGTCAAAAAGTAAATAAAAAGGTAATGAGGAAAACAAGTTAGGAGTCCAGGAGTTAGCTCTGCAACTGTTTCAAAGTATCCAAGTGGATTTTACTGAGCTTCCCCAAGCGCAGAGGTGGAAATTTTTATTGATAATAGTAGACCATTTAATTCATTGGATAGAAGCTGTTCCCACCGTCAGAGTGTCCGGGTTTTAGAGACAAAATTTTTAGGAGGAAACGCTCTGGAATGAGCGCCTCCTCCCAAGGGAGAAGGGCCTCCCCCTTTCCTCCACCAAAGAGAAAAATTAACAAAAGTAATGAAAGTGGAAAAAAACCCCTGAACTATTTATTAACACAAAACAAAACTGGGAAAACAAAAAGGGAAAAAAAGGAAAGGATGCCTGAGAGGAACCAGCAATCTGTACCACCCCACCCCCCAGTCTCCGGGAAAGGGAGTCCACACAGCAGGCTGCTAGAAGGGCATATGGAAACCTTTTAACTCTTCTTCAGTGCTGATTCTCCTCCTCACAGCAGGCGATGCTGGTGGATCTCTGTGTCTCTTCGCTCACCGGCCTGGTCTTCCTGGGGGTTCAGACCAGCAGGGCCACACCGCAGGCGCAGGCCCACCAGGGCCAACCCACAGGCCCCCGGGCAGGAGATAAGGGAAGGGAAAAGAAGGAGGTCAGGGGGAGAAAAAAGGGGAAGACAAACAAAACCTTTTGCTAAGCCTCAAGAACAAATAACACGAGAGAGAGAGAGCAGTGCAGTGTTGCCAGTGCGCTGCCTCCCCGAGCCTGGCTGAGAGCCGTTGCCTCAGGGCCGTTGGACTGAGCCGTTGAACTGACCCGTACCTGGGGTCCTGCAGCTCCAGCCCCACCCCACCAGGTCCACCTTCGAGGTACAGATACTTTGGGCACTAAGCAGAGGGTTATGGAATAAAGGAGCCTCATAACATCACTCCAGGAAACAGAGCTACAGCTAATGTGGTATGTAAAACCCTTTTGGAACAAATTATTCCCAGGTATGGAATGGTTAATAGAATAGACTCAGATAAAGGAACACATTTTACCTCAAAAATCCTACAGCAAATAACTCAAGCCTTGGGAGTAAGACGGAAATTACATACCCCATGGACCTCCCAGAGTTCGGGTCAAGTGGAGAGGATGAACCAGACTTTAAAGAGAACTCTAACAAAACTAATGATTGAAACACAAATGTCATGGGTAAAATGTTTACCTTTGGCCCTATTGAGGGTCCGAACACAATCCAGGTCAGACCTGGGAGTATCATCCTATGAGATGATGTTTGGATTACCCTTTCTGATCACCCAACATGAAACCGCTGCCTATGAAGTAGGGGAAATGAGTGTTAGAAAATATGTCACCACAATTGCAAGGACACCTAAAGATTTGCGGTTGAAAGGGCTAATCCCTCCAACCACACCTTTAGAATTTAAAATCCATAATATCCATCCAGGGGTGTGGGTACTAGTGAAAATTTGGAAAGAGCAATCTTTAACTCCACAATGGGAAGGTCCTTTTCAGGTACTACTGACAACCGAGGCTGTGATCCAAAGCAGGGAAAGAGGGTGGATTCATGCTAGCAGAATCAAGGGACCTGTAGAGGAACCTAAAGAGTGAATCATAACCTCCAAACCGGCTGATACCAAGTTGACTCTCAAGCAGGGACAAGGGAGTAATGAACTGGGAAGACTCAAATGATCTAAGGAATGTACAAAGAATCACACCTAATTGGGAAGTAAGGCCAAGCTCATATCAGTGGTTTCAAGTGCCGCCTGGACGAGTTCTGAGACACCACCTTCGGAGGAAAACTTCCTCTTCAAACAGGAAGATCCAGACTGTTTCAGCCACAAAGCCCTCGTATTTTGATCTTAGTCTGTGACTTACATAAAGAAGAGGAGGAATTACAACCTCCAGTACCATCCCGTATACCCTGTCTGATTCACCCCAATACCCGGACATGCTAGCTGGGTTAAATATAAATGCTGAAGTTGTGGAAAAAATTGATATTGCAGCTCACGAAAGCGACAGTCTAATTGTAGGAAATGTCAAGTGCCAAAATCTATCCCCTATCCAGACAAAACTAAGAAAAACTGAAATAATTACTTTGTGGATGGGAATAACTAGTGCCTGTTAAATGGGTGATACCTGAGAAACAATGGGAAACTACAATTAAAGAGTGTAAAAAAAAAAAAAAAA
The DNA here is from genome assembly GCA_034509425.1 of Eopsaltria australis. Classification (NCBI taxonomy): domain Eukaryota; kingdom Metazoa; phylum Chordata; class Aves; order Passeriformes; family Petroicidae; genus Eopsaltria; species Eopsaltria australis. The sequence continues at coordinate 718,671 of JAVTVJ010000676.1, forward strand.
AAAGAAAAAAATGGTTTCCCTGGAAATTAGCCAAAAGGAAGTGATCAGGAAACAGAGGGCAAGAGCAGGTTGGCCGCTGTACTCGCCACCCACAAGATCATATACACCAACTGTGCGTAGCAACCCCATAGCCATGGGAGGTGGAGGTATAAGCCATGCCAGGCCTCTGTTGTTCATTTTTCTGTCACTCATTCTTTTCCCACAATGGCCCAAAAGTGACCCAAATATGACCCAAAAATGACCAAAAAATTGCCCCAAAAGATGACCCAAAAATAGCCCAAAATTGCCCCAAAAGATGACCCATAAATGACACCAAAAATGGCCCATAAATAGCCACAAAAATGGCCCAAAAATGACATAAAAATGGCAGAAAAAGGACCCAAAAATAATCCAAAAGTACCAAAAAATGACCCAAAAATGGCACAAAAATGGCCCCAAAAATGGCCAAAAATGACACAAAAAATGACACAAAAAGTAGACTCAAAAATGACACAAAAATGACCCAAAAAATGACCCAAATATAGCCCCAAAAATGACCAGAAAATGGCCCCAAAATGGCCAAAAAAATCCCAGAAAAGACTCAAGAATGGCCCAGAAATGGCCCCAAAAATGACCCAGAAATGGCCCAAAAAATGAACGAAAAAATGACCCAGAAATGGTCCCAAAAATGGCCCCAAAAAAGGTCCAAAAATGGCCCCAAAAATGGTCCAAAAAATAGCCCAAAAATAGTCCCAGAAAAGATACTAAAATAGCCCCAAAAGGGCCCTAAAATGGCCCTAAAAATGACCCAAAAATGGCCTCAAAAATGACCCAGAAATGGCCTCGAAAATGGCCCAGAAATGGCTTCGAAAATGACCCAAAAATGACCCAAATTTGGCCCTAAAGATGACCCAAAAATGACACAAAAAATGGCGCGACAAAAAAATGATCCAAAAGTGGTCCCAAAATGGCCCCAGAAATGACACAAAAAATCACCCAAATATAGCTCCAAAAATAGCCCAAAATGACCCAGAAATGGCCCCAAAACTGACCAAAAATTGGCTCAAAACTCACGAAAAAATGGCCTAAAAATGACCCAAAATAGCCCAAACTTGGCCCCAAAAATAACCAAAAAATAACACAAAAATGACCCAAAAGTAGCCCCAAAGATGACCCAAAAATGACCCCAAAAATCCCCCCATAAGTGACCTAAAAATGACACAAAATTGATCCAAAAATGGCCCCAAAATGGCCCGAAAAATGGTACGAAAAATGACCCAAAAAGAGCCCAAAATCGACACAAAAGTGGCACAAAAATGGCCCAAAGAATGAACGAAAAATGGCCCAAAAAAGACCCAGAAATGGTTCCAAAAATGACCCAAAAATAGCCCCAAAATTGACCAAAATATGGCGCAAAACAATGACCAAAAATGACCGCAAAATGACCCAATAATAGCCCCAAAATGGCATCAAATATGACCCAAAAATAGCCCAAAAATTGCCCTAAAGGTTGACACAAAATGGCCCCAAACTCACAAAAAATAGGCCCAAAAATGGCCCCAAAAAAGACCCAAAAATGCCCCCGAAAAGGACCCAAAAATGACCCCAAAATTACCCAAAAAATGGCCCAAAAATGACAGAAAAAATGGCACAATAATGACCAAAAAGATTATCCAAAAGTGGTCCCAAAATCGCCCCAAAAATGACACCAAAAATCACCCAAATATAGCCCCAAAAATGGCCCAAAAATAGCCCAAAAATGACACTAAAATGACCCAAAAATAGCCCAAAAATGACCAAAAATGACACAAAAAATGGCACAATAATGACCAAAAAAATGACCCAAAAGTGGACCCAATACTGCCCCAGAAATGACACCAAAAATCACCCAAATATAGCCCCAAAAATAGCCCAAAAATGGCCCAAAAATGACAGAAAAAATGGCACAATAATGACCAAAAAAATGGCCCAAAAGTGGACCCAATACTGCCCCAGAAATGACACCAAAAATTGCCCAAATATAGCCCCAGAAATGACCCCAAAATAGCCAAAAAATGACCAAAAATGACACAAAAAAAGGGCACAATAATGACCAAAAAAATGACCCAGAAGTGGACCCAATACTGCCCCAGAAATGGCCCAAAAATGACCTAAAAATGCCCCTAAAAATGGCCAAAAAATACCCCAAAAAAGACCCAAAAATGGCTCAAAGCTGACCAAAAAAGGCCCAAAAATGACCCACAAATGATCCAAAAAGCTGAAAAATGGCCCCAAAAATGACCCAAAAATGACCCCAAAATTACCCAAAAAATGGCCCAAAAATGACATTAAAAATGGCACAATGACCAAAAAAAAATGATCCTAGTGGCCCCAAAATTGCCCCAGAAATGACACAAAAAATCACCCAAATATAGCCCCAAAAATGGCCCAAAAATGACACCATAATGGCCCCAAAAATGACTCAAAAGTGGACCCGATACTGCCCCAGAAATGACACCAAAAATTGCCCAACTATAGCCCCAAAAATGGCCAAAAAATGACCCAAAAATGGCCCAAAACTGACCAAAAAATGGCTCCAAAGTCACAAAAAAAGGCCCAAAAATGGCCCCAAAAAAGACCCCAAAATTACCCAAAAAATGACCAAAAGTGACACAAAAAATGGCACAATAATGACCAAAAAAATGACCCCAAAATGGAACGAAAAATGGCCCAAAAAAGACCCAGAAATGGCCCCATAAAAGACCCAAAAATAGCCCCAAAGATGACCAAAATATGGCCCAAAACAATGACCCAAAAATTACCCCAAAATGACCCAATAATAGCCCCAAAATGGCCCCAAAAATGACCAAAAAATAGCCCAAAAAATGACCCAAAAAGTCCCACCATAAATGACCCAAAAATAGCCCAAAATTGCCCTAAAAGATGACCCAAAAATAACCTCAAAAATGGCCCAAAAATGACCCAGAAATGATTCAAAATGGGCCCAAAATGGCCCTGTAAATGACCCAGAAATGGCCTCGAAAATGGCCCAGAAATGGCCTCGAAAATGGCCCAGAAATGGCCTCGAAAATGACCCAAAAATGACCCAAAAATGGCCTCATAAATGACCCAATAATAGCCCCAAAACGGTCCAAGAAATGACCCAAAAATGACCCAAAAAATGTCACAGAAACAGCCCAAAAATGGCCCAATAACTTCCCCTAATTGGCCCGGAAATGACCCAAGAATGACCCAAAAATGGCCCCAAAAATGACTCAAGAATGATGCAAAAATGGCCAAAAAATGGCCCAGAAAATGACCCAAAAAGGGACCAAAAATGGCCCAAAAAATGACCCAAAAATAGCCCCAAAAATGGTCCAAAAAAGGCCCAAAAATTCCCACCATGAATGACCCAAAAATAGCCCAAAATCAAAAGATGACCCAAAAATGACCCAGTATTGGCCCAAATATAGCCCCAAACATGGCCCAAAAATGACCCAAAAAATGACCCAAAAAGCCCAAAAATGGCCCCAAAATGGCCTCGAAAATGACCCAAAAAGGCTCCAAAAATGACCCAAAAATGACAACAAAAATCCCCCAATAAGTGACCTAAGAATAACCCAAGACTGGCCCCAAAATAGCCCCAAAATCACCCCAAAAATGGCCCCAAAAATGACCCAAAAAGGGCCCAAAAATGACCCAGAAATGGCCTAAAAATGACGCAAAAAGCCCAAAAATGACCCAAATATAGCCCTAAAAATGACCAAAAAATGGCCCCAAAAATGGCCAAAAAATATCCAAAAATAGACTCAAGAATGGCCCATAAATGACCCAAAAACAAACCAGAAATGGCCCAAAAATGGCCCAGAAATGGCCCCAAAAATGACCCAGAAATGCCCTTAAAGAAGACCCAAAAACAACTGAAAGGTGGCCCCAAAATGGCCCCAAAAATGGCCTAAAAAAGACCCAAAAAATGACCCATCCCATTGCAACCCATCCCATGTCATCCCATCCCATCCCATCGCATCCCATCCCATCCCATCCCATCCCATCCCATCCCATCCCATCCCATCCCATCCCATTCCATTCTATTCCATCCCATCTTCCCATCCCATCTTCCCATCCCATCCCATCCCATCCCATCCCATCCCATCCCATCCCATCCCATCCCATCCCATCCCGTCCCATAGTAAGGCATCAGTTTATAGGATCCCTCTTGTCCGCTACAAAAACCAACTCATTTCAACAGTGCTTACAAAAATGCAAGAGTTCCTCAAAGCCATTAAGATGTTTACAGACCTGCTCTTTGCTCCAGAAACTCGGGAAATTATTGACGTTACAATGTCCGCCTTCCGAGCACCGTTTCAGACACTGCAGTGCCTGCTGGATCTTCACAGGCTGCCAGATGTGGCACACAGCTTCAAGGGCGCTCCCATTTTCTGCAGTCCCAGGGATCCCTTGAGGACACACCATATGGGGCCAATATCACAAAGCGGCTCTTCAGCTATATTAACCGCAAGTGAATGAGGACCGCCTCCACAAACGGAGACCTTCAAGTCTATGTTCTGCTTTTAATCCTATTGAAATACAAGTATTGTTGTGGTGGTTCGGAAGCAGGAAAGACGAGGACTTCCGGTGGCATGTTCCACAGACCGAGAGTTTCCCCCCCGAAGCTCCCAGAGGCAGTGGTCTGGACCACCAAGCCACGAACCCCAAGTTCCTGCTATTGGTTCCTTGATTTGTCTGTTATGTTTCCCCGCTCTGGGAAATTCCCTGTCTCTCCATTGTTCATTCGTTGTTCTCTCTTCCCCCTCCCCTCCCTAAACCCCATTCGGCAATGTACCCCGGCCCCTCCCATGTATTGCCCCTTCGCCCTCAGTTCATTGGATGTTGTTCCTCCCTTAAATACCCATGGAATGAGCTGTTCTTGGCTCTTGGATCCATGTGCTCCCCTTGGAGGTAATAAACCTACCGAGCTCATATACCAAGAGACCTCCTTCTCTGGGAGTTCTTTGTGATCTCGCCGTGCTCTGAGGGCAGCATCTCCTCAGACCGGGACGCAGACTAGTGGTGCCCATCATCGGCTCACCGGGGAGGCTTTCCAGAATGCGAACAGCCTCCCAGGTTCACGCTAGCGCTCTGCTGCCGGTACCAGGACGGGATAAAGCAGGGAACACAACAAAGTATAGAGAGAAGCTCAAAGAAACATTAAGTGCTCCACTTGCTAACAAAATCAGGATTCGCAGCCACACAGATGCTCGCTTGTTTCTGTCGCAGAAGTGTGCTATGCACTTTTAGAAAGTCAAGCTAAAACACATTTTACTACAAGTAGGAAAAGGAGTCAAGAGAAAATTCAAACTTCCTCTTTAAGCAAAGGTTTCAGCAAATAATAACATCCAGGATCAAATACAAACAAAGGAGAGGAGTAAGCGTCATGTTTTTTCCCTTCACACATGCAAGTGTAGACCAAACCTTCCTTTTTTTACCTGGCACTTCTATTTGCCAGGTTTAGACTGACTTGAAACGGGCTAACACAACTTTTCTAAGATTTCCATACTGAAACCTGACAAAGACATTTTCAAACGTCTCAAATACATCCAAAAGCCCCAGCAAACAAGCAAACAAACATGGGCTCTTATTGTGAGCATCTACCAGAAAGTTTGGAAGCAATCTTCTGGAGGTCAGATGGGTGCTCAAACATTATTGACCTCTTCAAGAATTGTTTCACCTCTGCCTCTTCCAATAGACAAAGAAAAACAAATCCCTTTTCCACATTTATGCAGAAAAAAAATCAAATCCAATTTTTGGATCTGGTTGTCTTCCTACTACCATCAGCAGAAGTTTGACCATTTGTGGTCTGGACTCCAGACCGCAGCATCAGCTTGCTGAATACACCAACAAATCCCATTCCATCGTAAAAGGACTGAATGACCTTTCAGGCACCACTTTGAAGAATTTCAGCACCTTCTACTCTCACCAAATGAAAGCACCTTCACGTGGAGCAGATGGAAGGCTGTAAGTGAAATGAAAGCCATACTCCCACTGCCATAGATAATATAGATGGACTCACTTTCTCATCTTCCTGATTGTTGAAGGTTGGATTTAGTTCTTTTTCTCAGGAATTTTTCTCCCATGGGTTGCTAAGGTACAAATGACTGAGTACCTAAGAGAAACAAAGCACAAGGCTAGAGCCTTTCTCCGTGGCAGGGTGGGGTAGAATTGCCCCTTATGGAAGCAAGGCTTGACAACGCGAGATTTGGAGAGACTGAAAAGCAAGGGCAGAGGGGAGGTCACGCTCTCTTGCTTGGAACCCTCGGAGCGGGACGGTCGAAGCTGCTGTCTGCTGAACCCACGGCCCCCTGAGAAGCCAGCGCGGAGCTGCCGGTCTGTCTGCTGTGAGTCTCTGCCCTCTGCCCCATCCGGAGCCGACCTGCCTGCCACCAGCCCGCTCTGAGTTTTCTCCGCTACATTGTAGCGGGGCTTCCCCTGCACGTGGAGACCTCTTACCGTCCCAGCTCCCTGTGTCCGGGGATCCTGCTGTGGCACCGACACCAGCTGCCCCTCCCGAGGGTCTGTGGAGCAAGGGCTCTCCTCCATCCCTCCGTGCTTCGGGCAGTCGCCATTCGCCGTGTGCTACCTGAGCTCACGCCGGAGCGCCCCTGCAGCCACCAAGGAATCACCGCACCCAGAGCGCCCCTGCAGGCTGTGACTGGAACTGCACCAAAGAGAAAGGTGCCTGAAGCCGAGCAGGCTGCCACTGGGTTTCTGGTTCTGTTTGTTGGTCAACGTTATAGTTGTTGTTATTTGTTATCCTTTGTTTTAGATAGTAGTAAAGAACTGTTATTCCTATTCCCATACCTTTGCCTGAGAGCCTCTTGATTTCAAATTTATAATAATTTGGAGGGAAAAAAGTTACAGTTTCCCATTCCAAAGGAGGCTCCTGCCTTCCTTAACAGACACCTGTCCTTCAAACCAGGACACTGATCCCCTAGCTCCATCTAGTCTTGCAATAGAACAAACTTGGATGAGTCTATTTCCAACTGTTCTTTTAAAAGGGCTTCAAAAGTTTAAAGCTGTGTATAAACCTGGTCCCTTAATATTTGTTGGTTGAGCAATGCAATTGTTTAAATTGCATTGAATCTGAATTTTCCTAACAGGTTGTTTTTTTTCTCCTCCATGCTTTTTCATAACATCAGAGGGCAAGAAATTCTCTTCCAGCTTCCAAAATCTCCAAGTTACTTTCCCCCTTCCTGCGTCAGGCAAAATGGAGGATTATTAAGGTTTTTTTAACCAAATACTCTTTGAGGCAGGAAAAATGAAGAAGAGTAAGAGAAACAGTGCTGCTTTTGGGCATAGCTTCTTTGTACACTATTCTGGAAATAAAAAAACCCAACACCCATCATTCCCCCACCTCCCTCACCACCCCCCCCCCCCAATAAAAAACAAAACAAACCCACATGCCTTACAAAACCAACCTGCAGAATGTTCAGTATTTCAAATGAGAACAAGCGTAGAGGGGACATCAAAAGATGGCTCCTCCTTAACCATTTGTGCACGCAGTGCTCTTCAATCAACTCCTACATTCTCCTTCTCCTACAACAAACAGCTGTCTTCAGAACTGCCTGTTCTCCAATCCAACCTTTCTGGGATGCTACTGTACGTTGCCTTAGTACGTGCTTCACTAGTCACTTAAATCACAGGATAACTTGACTAAACCATCAGTGGTAACTTTGCAGCTCTTCAAACTGCTTGAAAACTGAAACCTTGCACAAGTTTCAGACAAAGGAAAATCCAAAATGTGGACAGCATCTCCCTGCTGCTGCTACTGGAAGCCTTCAAGTCCACCACTGCAGTCTAAAACCTCCACTGATCATCTGAGTATTGCACAAGTTCTCCAAGGAAGACAACAACAAGGCTAAGGCACGCACACCAACGCTGATCAAAAGCACTTGATGCTCATGGAGAAAAATAAGGAACCTTTACTTTCCTAAAGACAAGGTGATTCCTGCCAGTATGAAAAAAATCTGATGTTCTGCAAAACCTATTTTCAGGCTTTTGGTAACGTTACAGGACTGAGGAATACAGAAATTCCTGTATTCCAGAATTCTGTCACAATTTGGCAGAATGCCGCATCAACTGCTACACTTTCTTCACCAACCCCACACCTAACATCATCTGCAAATACTGACCCCGTGCAGCTCTGGCTGCTACAAAGCCCCATTACCTAAGAAAAGAGCAACTCTGCAAGCAGTTGGCAAAGATGAACAACTTAGCATTACTGTGGCCGATGACATGCTCTGACCTCTTTTGCTTTCAGCTATGGATCTTCTACCTCCGAGCGTCGCACTGAAAAGCTCCTTGCCATTGAGCTCTTGCAGCACCTCCGCCAGCTTCGCTGCCAAACTCTTCAGCACCAGCGCAAGGTACCTGAAATCGGGAGCCAAAAAGAGGTGGTCAATGAAGGCAAGTTGCTCCCGCCGACAGGCAGCCTCCACATTCAGCGTCCCCTATGTCGCTCTCCCACCGTGGGGGACAAAATGCCTCGGCGGAGCGCGGCGCTGGGCGGCAGCGGCCGGCACGGCATGGAGCGCGCGCTGCCGGCTCGCTGCCGCCGGCGCCGCTGCGGGAACGGCCGATTGGCTGCAATGGGCCACGTGCGGCAAGGAGGGCAGCGGGTTCAAGGCGGGCACGCCTCATAGCCCCCCGGAAGGCCGGCCTCTGCTCCCCGCTCGGGCCGCTGCCAGGGGAGGGAGCCGAGCGACAGGAAGCGGATGCGCACAGCGCCACGCCCGCCCCGCCCCGCCCGCGGCCCCTCTCTCCTCGCGTGGGCCCGCCGCGCCTGCCCCGCAACGCCTGTGCTCCGCACCATGCAGCATGCGTGCGGCCGATTCCTGCTGAGCCACCAGCGAAGCCGGGGCACGGCCCCGCCGGGAGAGCCTCGGTGGCTGCTGCCTTCCAGCGGTGCTGAGCAGCCTGCGAGCGCTGCTGCCGCCGAGTGCGCCCGGCGGGGGGCGAGGCAAAGGAGAGATGGAGGCGGTGCCAGTGGGCGGTGTCACACGGCCGATCCTGCCGCAGCCACCCCTTCCACGCCCCCTCGGCTGCTGGTGACAGTGGCCCCGGCCCTGCCCACGCCAGCAGCAACGTGGCTTTGCAAATGGTGGGGTGGAGGGGGGGGGCAGGGGCGCACTGACACCCCGCAGCAAGTCCCTCCTGCTGGCAAAACTCATCTACATTCCACATCTTTATGGCCAAAGAGAAGAACAGACTAGTCCCCTAACTATTTCAAGAAGGAGACAGGCCATGGGCCATTTGCCCTGGGCTTTCTCTAATCCTGCCGCGATCTAGCCTGCTTCATATCCTAAGTTCCCGGCTGCATCTCCCTCTCCCTTTTCCCCACTGCCTGAGCTGATCGCTTACGGGATGCCGCACGCCAATATCGCCTCTCTTTGGTTTACATTAAAGAAAGAAAGAAAGAAGAAACTCGTCGTCATTCTATTCAGTTTTGTCCTCTTGCTCTAGCTTCAGGAATTTAACAGTGCCATGCCTGAGCAACAGTCTGTGGTGATTAGTAGCATTTGCAACAACTAACAGCTTCTTCTCTTCCTTGCCTGTCTATCGCTTCCTAGCCCTGTCTGCAAGCGGATTCCCACGGTCTCTTTGGACAGACATATTCATCTTACTTCTCTCAGTCCCACACCTGCTTGGCGCTGCGTGGGTCCCCCTGGCACCACACCCCGCCCCCCCCACCTACTCCCCAAACCTCTGCACACACACACACACACCCACACACACACCTGCGCTACACAGGCACATAGCCAGCACACACTACCAGCACACACATACCCCCTCCACATACACACACACGCGCCTACCCCGCACACCCCTGCCCCCGCACAACCCTGCAAACACACACCACCCCATACCCACTCCCACACGCGCTGCACTGCACGCAGCCGCCCCACCCTCACTGCCACGGCCGTCTGGCAGTGCTCGCTACTGACACGCTTCGCCATGCCTTGCATTGCTTTGCTATGCGGTCTGTAGCCTCGTCTCAGCCTTCCGCCCCTGCAGTGCCTTGCATTGACTTGCTCTCCCATCCCCCTCCTTGGCCTCCCTTTTGATGTGTCCAGGTCCAGCTTTTCTTTTCCTGTGGCGGTTGTACAAGTGTCCCAGGGGACATTTCCATTGAAGAAGCCCTGGAGGACCGATGAGAATTCCCCCTGAGGCGGAGCATGGAATTAGTTTGGCCCAAAGAAGGACAGGCCTGGGATGGGTGGACGCCCCCCAAGTGGACTGGACAGGCCACCTGCCCATCAACTGTAAATCTACCCCGGTTTTAGAAAGTTCTGAGTTGTTCGGTCATTTATTGCTTGTTTACGTTGTCTGTCACCCCCTCTCTTCCCCTTTAATATCCTGGATGGTTCCCTGCCTCTTGTCCCTCCCACGTTTGTCCCCCGAGCTCACCTGTGATTGGATCACTGTCTGCAATAAAAAGCTGGTGCACAGAGAGTTCGGGGTCTTCACACTACGGTGCCCAGGGGGGAAAACGGGGAGCTGGGGGCAGTTTGGGGGGATTTGGGGAAAATTGGGGCAGTTTTGGGTCATTTTGGGGACTTTTTGGGGGAAGTTTTGGGTCATTTTGGGTCTTTTGGAGGGCTTGGGGAAACACTTGATGCAAATGATGGAAATGCGATTAATTAACGCTGATGGACTCTGCTTTCCATGCAAATGAAGTTTATTGCAAGGGAATGAATAAGATCTAATTGAATCACGCCTGTATTTATGCAAATAAATGATGACTATTCACCGACTCCACGCAAATGAGGTTGGAGTGTGGATGTTGGTGTTAGGCCACGCCCCTTTTGATTCAAACAAGGCCCCGTGATCACTGGGTGTGGCCACGCCCTTTATGCTAATCAGGGACAAATATGGTCAGCCCAAACCCCCCAAATTCACCCCAAAATCCTGCTCAGATCCTTCTAAACCCCTCAGGGACCCCCAAAATCCCCCAAATTCACCCCAAAATCCACTTCAGGTGCCCCTAAACCCCTCAGGGATCCCCAAAACCCACCAAATTCACCCCACAATCCCCCATATTCTACCTGGGACCCCCATCATCCCCTACATTTCCCCCCAAAGCCCTCAGATCGCCTCAAAACCCACTGCGTTAGCGCAACCTAGTGGCCGGGAGGTCTCAGTGCCTGCCGGGCTAGAGCCAGGCCGAGCAGGAGCTGCGCATGCGCCGCCTGCTGGGGGAGGAGTCGCCCGTCAGGCCACGCCCCTGGGGGCGGGGCCGCGGCCGCTATGCAAATGAGGCGGCCTTAGATGGGAAAAACGAGCAAATATGGAAAAGATGGCTGAAAATGGAGGAAAATGCGGTTTTTAGGGGGAAAAGGGGGATCTGGGGGCAGTTTGGGGGGATTTGGGGAAAATTGGGGCAGTTCTGGGTCATTTTGGGGACTTTTTGGGGAAGTTTTGGGTCATTTTGGGTCTTTTGGAAGGCTTGGGGAAACACTTGATGCAAATGATGGAAATGCGATTAATTAACGCTGATGGACTCTGCTTTTCATGCAAATGAAGTTTATTGCAAGGGAATGAATAAGATTTAATTGAATCACGCCTGTATTTATGCAAATAAATGATGAATATTCACCGACTAGACGCAAATGAGGTTGGAGTGTGGATGTTGGTGTTAGGCCACGCCCCTTTTGATTCAAACAAGGCCCCGTGATCACTGGCTGTGGCCACGCCCTTTATGCTAATCAGGGACAAATATGGTCAGGGACCCCTAAAATCCCCCAAATTCACCCCAAAATCCACTTCAGAACACCAAAAACCCCTCAGGGACGCCCAAAATCTCCCAAATTCACCCCAAAATCCACTTCAGACCCCCCTAGACCCCTCAGGGATCCCAAAATCCCCCAAATTCACCCTAAAATCCACTTCAGATACCCCTAAACCCATAGGGGATTCCCAAAATCCCCCAAATTCACCCCAAAATCTTGCTCAGATCCTTCTAAACCCCTCAGGGACCCACAAAATCCCCCAAATTCATCCCAAAATCCATTTCAGAACCCCAAAACCCCTCCAAATTCCCCCCAAAATCCCCCAAATTACGCCCAAAATCCACTTCAGAACCCCAAAACCCCTCCAATTCCTCCCCAAATCCCCCAAATTAAAAACAAAATCCACTTCAGATCCCCCTAAACCCCTCAGGGACGCCTAAAATCCCCCAAATTCACCCCAAAATCCACTTCAGGTGCCCCTAAATCCCCCAGGGATCCCCAAAGTCCCCCAAATTCACCCCAAAATCCACTTCAGATCTCCCTAAACCCCTCAGGGACACCCAAAATCCCACAAATTCACCCCAAAATCCACTTCAGGTGCCCCTAAACCGCTCAGGGATCCCCAAAATCCCTCAAATTCACCCTAAAATCCACTTCAGATCCCCCAAAACCCCTCAGGGATTCCCAAAATCCCCCAAATTCACTCCAAAATCTTGCTCAGATCCTTCTAAACCCCTCAGGGACCCACAAAATCCCCCAAATTCCCCACAAAATCCCCCAAATTCACCCCAAAATCCACTTCAGAACCCCAAAACCCTTCCAATTCTTCCCAGAATCCCCCAAATTAAAAACAAAATCCACTTCACATCCCCCTAAACCCCTCAGGGACACCCAAAATCCCCCAAATTCACCCCAAAATCCACTTCAGAACACCAAAAACCCCTCAGGGACCCCCATATTCCCTCAAATTCACCAACCAAAATCCCCCAAATTCACCCAAAACCTACTTCAGATTCCCCTAAAACCCTCAGGGACACCCAAAATCCCCCAAATTCACCCCAAAACCCACTTCAGATCCCCCAAAAAACCCTCAGGGATCCCCAAATTCCCTCAAATTCACCAACCAAAATCCCCCAAATTCAGCCCAAAATCCACTTCAGATCCCCCTAAACCCCTCAGGGACCCCTAAAATCTCCCAAATTACGCCCAAAATCCACTTCAGATCGCTCAAAACCCCTCAGGGACCCCAAAAATCTCCCAAATTCACCCCAAAATCCACTTCAGATCCGTCTAGACCCCTCAGGGACCCCTAAAATCCCCCAAATTCACCCCAAAATCTTGCTCAGATCCTTCTAAACCCCTCAGGGACCCACAAAAATCCCCCAAATTCATCCCAAAATCCATTTCAGAACCCCAAAACCACTCCAAATTCCCCCCAAAATCCCCCAAATTCACCCCAAAATCCACTTCAGAACCCCAAAACCCCTCCAAATTCCCCCCAAAATCCCCCAAATTCACCCCAAAATCCACTTCAGAACCCCAAAACCCCTCCAATTCCCCCCCAAATCCCCCAAATTAAAAACAAAATCCACTTCAGATCCCCCTAAACCCCTCAGGGACGCCTAAAATCCCCCAAATTCACCCCAAAATCCACTTCAGGTCCCCCTAAACCCCTCAGGGATCCCCAAAATCCACCAAATTCACCCCACAATCCCCCATATTCTACCTGGGACCCCCATCATCCCCTACATTTCCCCCCAAAGCCCTCAGATCGCCTCAAAACCCACTGCGTTAGCGCCACCTCGTGGCCGGGAGGTCTCAGTGCCTGCCGGGCTAGCGCCAGGCCGAGCAGGAGCTGCGCATGCGCCGCCTGCTGGGGGAGGAGTCGCCCGTCAGGCCACGGCCCTGGGGGCGGGGCCGCGGCCGCTATGCAAATGAGGCGGCCTTAGATGGGAAAAATGACCAAATATGGAAAGATGGCTGAAAATGGAGGAAAATGCGGTTTTTAGGGGGGAAAAGGGGGATCTGGGGGCAGTTTGGGGGGATTTGGGGAAAATTGGGGCAGTTCTGGGTCATTTTGGGGGCTTTTTGGGTGAAGTTTGGGTCATTTTAGGTCTTTTGGAGGGCTTGGGGAAACACTTGATGCAAATGATGGAAATGCGATTAATTAACGCTGATGGACTCTGCTTTCCATGCAAATGAAGTTTATTGCAAGGGAATGAATAAGATCTAATTGAATCACGCCTGTATTTATGCAAATAAATGATGAATATTCAGCGACTAGACGCAAATGAGGTTGGAGTGTGGATGTTGGTGTTAGGCCACGCCCCTTTTGATTCAAACAAGGCCCCGTGATCACTGGGTGTGGCCACGCCCTTTATGCTAATCAGGGACAAATATGGTCAGGGACCCCTAAAATCCCCCAAATTCACCCCAAAATCTCTCCAATTCCCCCCAGAATCCCCCAAATTCACCCCAAAATCCACTTCAGAACCCCAAAACCTCTCAGGGACACAAAAAATCTCCCAAATTCACCCCAAAATCCACTTCAGACCCCCCTAGACCCCTCAGGGATTCCCAAAATCCTCCAAATTCACCCTAAAATCCACTTCAGATACCCCTAAACCCATCAGGGATTCCCAAAATCCCCCAAATTCATCCCAAAATCCATTTCAGAACCCCAAAACCCCTCCAAATTCCCCCTAAAATCCCCCAAATTACGCCCAAAATCCACTTCAGATCCCCCGAAACCCCTCAGGGATCCCAAAAATCCCCCAATTTCACCCCAAAATCCACTACAGATCCCCCTAGACCCCTCAGGGATCCCAAAAATCTCCCAAATTCACACTAAAATAAACTTCAGATACCCCTAATCCCCTAAGGAATTCCCAAAATCCCCCAAATTCACCCCAAAATCTTGCTCAGATCCTTCTAAACCCCTCAGGGACCCACAAAATCCCCCAAATTCATCCCAAAATCCATTTCAGAACCCCAAAACCCCTTCAAATTCCCCCCAAAATCCCCCCAATTACACCCCAAAATCCCCCACATTCACCCCAAAATCCACTTCAGAACCCCAAAACCACTCCAAATTCCCCCCAAAATCCCCCAAATTCACCCCAAAATCCACTTCAGAACCCCAAAACCCCTCCAATTCCCCCACAAATCCCCCAAATTAAAAACAAAATCCACTTCAGATCCCCCTAAAGCCCTCAGGGACACCCAAAATCCCCCAAATTCACCCCAAAATCCACTTCAGATCCCCCAAAAACCCCTCAGGGACCCCCATATTCTCTCAAATTCACCAACCAAAATCCCCCAAATTCGCCCCAAAATCCACTTCAGATTCCCCTAAACCCCTCAGGGACCCCTAAAATCTCCCAAATTACGCCCCAAATCCACTTCAGATCGCTCAAAACCCCTCAGGGACCCCAAAAATCCCCCAAATTCAGCCCAAAATCCACTTCAGATCCGTCTAGACCCCTCAGGGATTCCCAAAATCCCCCAAATTCACCCCAAAATCTTGCTCAGATCCTTCTAAACCCCTCAGGGACCCACAAAATCCCCCAAATTCATCCCAAAATCCATTTCAGAACCCCAAAACCCCTCCAAATTCCCCCCAAAATCCCCCAAATTCACCCCAAAATCTTGCTCAGATCCTTCTAAACCCCTCAGGGACCCACAAAAATCCCCCAAATTCATCCCAAAATCCATTTCAGAACCCCAAAACCACTCCAAATTCCCCCCAAAATCCCCCAAATTCACCCCAAAATCCACTTCAGAACCCCAAAACCCCTCCAATTCCCCCCAAATCCCCCAAATTAAAAACAAAATCCACTTCAGATCCCCCTAAAGCCCTCAGGGACACCCAAAATCCCCCAAATTCACCCCAAAATCCACTTCAGAACACCAAAAACCCCTCAGGGACCCCCAAATTCCCTCAAATTCACCAACCAAAATCCCCAAATTAAAAACAAAATCCACTTCAGATCCCCCTAAACCCCTCAGGGACCCCAAAATCCCCCAAATTCACCCCAAAATCCACTTCAGGTGCCCCTAAACCCCTCAGGGATCCCCAAAATCCACCAAATTCACCCCACAATCCCCCATATTCTACCTGGGACCCCCATCATCCCCTACATTTCCCCCCAAAGCCCTCAGATCGCCTCAAAACCCACTGCGTTAGCGCCACCTAGTGGCCGGGAGGTCTCAGTGCCTGCCGGGCTAGAGCCAGGCCGAGCAGGAGCTGCGCATGCGCCGCCTGCTGGGGAAGGAGTCGCCCGTCAGGCCACGCCCCTGGGGGCGGGGCCGCGGCCGCTATGCAAATGAGGCGGCCTTAGATGGGAAAAATGACCAAATATGGAAAAGATGGCTGAAAATGGAGGAAAATGCGGTTTTTACGGGGGAAAAGGGGGATCTGGGGGCAGTTTGGGGGGATTTGGGGAAAATTGGGGCAGTTCTGGGTCATTTTGGGGACTTTTTGGGGAAGTTTTGGGTCATTTTGGGTCTTTTGGAGGGCTTGGGGAAACACTTGATGCAAATGATGGAAATGCGATTAATAAACGCTGATGGACTCTGCTTTTCATGCAAATGAAGTTTATTGCAAGGGAATGAATAAGATTTAATTGAATCACGCCTTTATTTATGCAAATAAATGATGAATATTCACCGACTATACGCAAATGAGGTTGGAGTGTGGATGTTGGTGTTAGGCCACGCCCCTTTTGATTCAAACAAGGCCCCGTGATCACTGGGTGTGGCCACGCCCTTTATGCTAATGAGGGACAAATATGGTCAGGGACCCCTAAAATCCCCCAAATTCACCCCAAAATCTCTCCAATTCCCCCCAGAATCCCCCAAATTCACCCCAAAATCCACTTCAGAACCCCAAAACCTCTCAGGGACACAAAAAATCTCCCAAATTCACCCCAAAATCCACTTCAGACCCCCCTAGACCCCTCAGGGATTCCCAAAATCCCCCAAATTCACCCTAAAATCCACTTCAGATACCCCTAAACCCATCAGGGATTCCCAAAATCCCCCAAATTCGTCCCAAAATCCATTTCAGAACCCCAAAACCCCTCCAAATTCCCCCTAAAATCCCCCAAATTACGCCCAAAATCCACTTCAGATCCCCCGAAACCCCTCAGGAATCCCAAAAATCCCCCAATTTCACCCCAAAATCCACTACAGATCCCCCTAGACCCCTCAGGGATCCCAAAAATCTCCCAAATTCACACTAAAATAAACTTCAGATACCCCTAATCCCCTAAGGAATTCCCAAAATCCCCCAAATTCACCCCAAATCTTGCTCAGATCTTCTCGACCCCTCAGGGACCCACAAAATCCCCCAAATTCATCCCAAAATCCATTTCAGAACCCCAAAACCCCTCCAAATTCCCCCCCAAATCCCCCAAATACACCCCAAAATCCCCCACATTCACCCCAAAACCCACTTCAGAACCCCAAAACCACTCCAAATTCCCCCCAAAATCCCCCAAATTCACCCCAAAATCCACTTCAGAACCCCAAAACCCCTCCAATTCCCCCACAAATCCCCCAAATTAAAAACAAAATCCACTTCAGATCCCCCTAAAGCCCTCAGGGACACCCAAAATCCCCCAAATTCACCCCAAAATCCACTTCAGATCCCCCAAAAACCCCTCAGGGACCCCCATATTCTCTCAAATTCACCAACCAAAATCCCCCAAATTCGCCCCAAAATCCACTTCAGATTCCCCTAAACCCCTCAGGGACCCCTAAAATCTCCCAAATTACGCCCCAAATCCACTTCAGATCGCTCAAAACCCCTCAGGGACCCCAAAAATCCCCCAAATTCAGCCCAAAATCCACTTCAGATCCGTCTAGACCCCTCAGGGATTCCCAAAATCCCCCAAATTCACCCCAAAATCTTGCTCAGATCCTTCTAAACCCCTCAGGGACCCACAAAATCCCCCAAATTCATCCCAAAATCCATTTCAGAACCCCAAAACCCCTCCAAATTCCCCCCAAAATCCCCCAAATTCACTTTCAAAATGCTCAGGTCCTTCCCTAAACCCCTCGGGACCACAAAAATCCCCCAAATTCATCCCAAGAGTCCATTTCAGAACCCACACAAAGTACTCCAAAATTCCCCCCAAAATCCCACCCCAAATTCACCCCAAATCCCACTTCAGAACCCCAAAGCCTCCAATTTCCCCCCAAATCCCCAAATTAAGAAAACAAAATCACTTCCAGGTCCCTAGAAGCCCTCAGGGACACCCCAAAATCCCCAAATTCACTTTAAAAATCCCTTTAGGGGCACCAAAACCCTCAGGGGACCCCAAATTCCCTCAAATTCACCAACAAAATACCCCAAATTAAAAGAAACAATCCACAGATTCCCTAAACCCCCCTCAGGGACACCCAAATCCCCAAATTCACCCCAAAGAGCCACTTCAGATCCCCCAAAAAACCCTCAGGGATCCCCAAATTCCCTCAAATTCACCAACCAAAATCCCCCAAATTCAGCCCAAAATCCACTTCAGATCCCCCTAAACCCCTCAGGGACCCCTAAAATCTCCCAAATTACGCCCAAAATCCACTTCAGATCGCTCAAAACCCCTCAGGGACCCCAAAAATCTCCCAAATTCACCCCAAAATCCACTTCAGATCCGTCTAGACCCCTCAGGGACCCCTAAAATCCCCCAAATTCACCCCAAAATCTTGCTCAGATCCTTCTAAACCCCTCAGGGACCCACAAAAATCCCCCAAATTCATCCCAAAATCCATTTCAGAACCCCAAAACCACTCCAAATTCCCCCCAAAATCCCCCAAATTCACCCCAAAATCCACTTCAGAACCCCAAAACCCCTCCAAATTCCCCCCAAAATCCCCCAAATTCACCCCAAAATCCACTTCAGAACCCCAAAACCCCTCCAATTCCCCCCCAAATCCCCCAAATTAAAAACAAAATCCACTTCAGATCCCCCTAAACCCCTCAGGGACGCCTAAAATCCCCCAAATTCACCCCAAAATCCACTTCAGGTCCCCCTAAACCCCTCAGGGATCCCCAAAATCCACCAAATTCACCCCACAATCCCCCATATTCTACCTGGGACCCCCATCATCCCCTACATTTCCCCCCAAAGCCCTCAGATCGCCTCAAAACCCACTGCGTTAGCGCCACCTAGTGGCCGGGAGGTCTCAGTGCCTGCCGGGCTAGAGCCAGGCCGAGCAGGAGCTGCGCATGCGCCGCCTGCTGGGGGAGGAGTCGCCCGTCAGGCCACGGCCCTGGGGGCGGGGCCGCGGCCGCTATGCAAATGAGGCGGCCTTAGATGGGAAAAATGACCAAATATGGAAAGATGGCTGAAAATGGAGGAAAATGCGGTTTTTAGGGGGGAAAAGGGGGATCTGGGGGCAGTTTGGGGGGATTTGGGGAAAATTGGGGCAGTTCTGGGTCATTTTGGGGGCTTTTTGGGTGAAGTTTGGGTCATTTTAGGTCTTTTGGAGGGCTTGGGGAAACACTTGATGCAAATGATGGAAATGCGATTAATTAACGCTGATGGACTCTGCTTTCCATGCAAATGAAGTTTATTGCAAGGGAATGAATAAGATCTAATTGAATCACGCCTGTATTTATGCAAATAAATGATGAATATTCAGCGACTAGACGCAAATGAGGTTGGAGTGTGGATGTTGGTGTTAGGCCACGCCCCTTTTGATTCAAACAAGGCCCCGTGATCACTGGGTGTGGCCACGCCCTTTATGCTAATCAGGGACAAATATGGTCAGGGACCCCTAAAATCCCCCAAATTCACCCCAAAATCTCTCCAATTCCCCCCAGAATCCCCCAAATTCACCCCAAAATCCACTTCAGAACCCCAAAACCTCTCAGGGACACAAAAAATCTCCCAAATTCACCCCAAAATCCACTTCAGACCCCCCTAGACCCCTCAGGGATTCCCAAAATCCTCCAAATTCACCCTAAAATCCACTTCAGATACCCCTAAACCCATCAGGGATTCCCAAAATCCCCCAAATTCATCCCAAAATCCATTTCAGAACCCCAAAACCCCTCCAAATTCCCCCTAAAATCCCCCAAATTACGCCCAAAATCCACTTCAGATCCCCCGAAACCCCTCAGGGATCCCAAAAATCCCCCAATTTCACCCCAAAATCCACTACAGATCCCCCTAGACCCCTCAGGGATCCCAAAAATCTCCCAAATTCACACTAAAATAAACTTCAGATACCCCTAATCCCCTAAGGAATTCCCAAAATCCCCCAAATTCACCCCAAAATCTTGCTCAGATCCTTCTAAACCCCTCAGGGACCCACAAAATCCCCCAAATTCATCCCAAAATCCATTTCAGAACCCCAAAACCCCTTCAAATTCCCCCCAAAATCCCCCCAATTACACCCCAAAATCCCCCACATTCACCCCAAAATCCACTTCAGAACCCCAAAACCACTCCAAATTCCCCCCAAAATCCCCCAAATTCACCCCAAAATCCACTTCAGAACCCCAAAACCCCTCCAATTCCCCCACAAATCCCCCAAATTAAAAACAAAATCCACTTCAGATCCCCCTAAAGCCCTCAGGGACACCCAAAATCCCCCAAATTCACCCCAAAATCCACTTCAGATCCCCCAAAAACCCCTCAGGGACCCCCATATTCTCTCAAATTCACCAACCAAAATCCCCAAGTCCGCCCAAAATCCATGGGTCCCCTAAACCCTCATGGGACCCTAAAATCTCCCAAATTCGCCCCAAATCCCTTCAGATCACTCAAAACCCCTCAAGGGACCCCAAAAAAATCCCCAAATTCAGCCCAAATCACTTCAAGATCAATCCCCAGACCCACTGCAAGTGATTCCCAATCCCAAATTCCCTTTAAAATCTTGCTCAGATCCTTCCTAAACCTGAGGGATCCCCAAAATACCCCAAATTCACCCTAAAATCCACTTCAGATCCCCCAAACCCCTCAGGGATTCCCAAAATCCCCCAAATTCACCCCAAAATCTTGCTCAGATCCTTCTAAACTCCTCAGGGACCCACAAAATCCCGCAAATTCACCCCAAAATCCACTTCAGAACCCCAAAACCCCTCCAAATTCCCCCCAAAACCCCTCCAATTCCTCCCCAAATCCCCCAAATTAAAAACAAAATCCACTTCAGATCCCCCTAAAGCCCTCAGGGACACCCAAAATCCCCCAAATTCACCCCAAAATCCACTTCAGAACACCAAAAACCCCTCAGGGACCCCCAAATTCCCTCAAATTCACCAACCAAAATCCCCGTAATTAAAAACAAAATCCACTTCAGATCCCCCTAAACCCCTCAGGGACGCCTAAAATCCCCCAAATTCACCCCAAAATCCACTTCAGGTCCCCCTAAACCCCTCAGGGATCCCCAAAATCCACCAAATTCACCCCACAATCCCCCCTATTCTACCTGGGACCCCCATCATCCCCTACATTTTCCCCCAAAGCCCTCAGATCGCCTCAAAACCCACTGCGTTAGCGCCACCTAGTGGCCGGGAGGTCTCAGTGCCTGCCGGGCTGGAGCCAGGCCGAGCAGGAGCTGCGCATGCGCCGCCTGCTGGGGGAGGAGTCGCCTGTCAGGCCACGGCCCTGGGGGCGGGGCCGCAGCCGCTATGCAAATGAGGCGGCCTTAGATGGGAAAAATGACCAAATATGGAAAAGATGGCTGAAAATGGAGGAAAATGCGGTTTTTAGGGGGGAAAAGGGGGATCTGGGGGCAGTTTGGGGGGATTTGGGGAAAATTAGGGCAGTTCTGGGTCATTTTGGGTCTTTTTGGGGAAGTTTTGGTCATTTTGGGTCTTTTGGAGGGCTTGGGGAAACACTTGATGCAAATGATGGAAATGCGATTAATTAACGCTGATGGACTCTGCTTTCCATGCAAATGAAGTTTATTGCAAGGGAATGAATAAGATTTAATTGAATCACGCCTGTATTTATGCAAATAAATGATGAATATTCACCGACTATACGCAAATGAGGTTGGAGTGTGGATGTTGGTGTTAGGCCACGCCCCTTTTGATTCAAACAAGGCCCCGTGATCACTGGGTGTGGCCACGCCCTTTATGCTAATGAGGGACAAATATGGTCAGGGACCCCTAAAATCCCCAAATTCACCCCAAAATCTCTCCAATTCCCCCCAGAATCCCCCAAATTCACCCCAAAATCCACTTCAGAACCCCAAAACCTCTCAGGGACACAAAAAATCTCCCAAATTCACCCCAAAATCCACTTCAGACCCCCCTAGACCCCTCAGGGATTCCCAAAATCCCCCAAATTCACCCTAAAATCCACTTCAGATACCCCTAAACCCATCAGGGATTCCCAAAATCCCCCAAATTCGTCCCAAAATCCATTTCAGAACCCCAAAACCCCTCCAAATTCCCCCTAAAATCCCCCAAATTACGCCCAAAATCCACTTCAGATCCCCCGAAACCCCTCAGGGATCCCAAAAATCCCCCAATTTCACCCCAAAATCCACTACAGATCCCCCTAGACCCCTCAGGGATCCCAAAAATCTCCCAAATTCACACTAAAATAAACTTCAGATACCCCTAATCCCCTAAGGAATTCCCAAAATCCCCCAAATTCACCCCAAAATCTTGCTCAGATCCTTCTAAACCCCTCAGGGACCCACAAAATCCCCCAAATTCATCCCAAAATCCATTTCAGAACCCCAAAACCCCTCCAAATTCCCCCCCAAATCCCCCAAATACACCCCAAAATCCCCCACATTCACCCCAAAACCCACTTCAGAACCCCAAAACCACTCCAAATTCCCCCCAAAATCCCCCAAATTCACCCCAAAATCCACTTCAGAACCCCAAAACCCCTCCAATTCCCCCACAAATCCCCCAAATTAAAAACAAAATCCACTTCAGATCCCCCTAAAGCCCTCAGGGACACCCAAAATCCCCCAAATTCACCCCAAAATCCACTTCAGATCCCCCAAAAACCCCTCAGGGACCCCCATATTCTCTCAAATTCACCAACCAAAATCCCCCAAATTCGCCCCAAAATCCACTTCAGATTCCCCTAAACCCCTCAGGGACCCCTAAAATCTCCCAAATTACGCCCCAAATCCACTTCAGATCGCTCAAAACCCCTCAGGGACCCCAAAAATCCCCCAAATTCAGCCCAAAATCCACTTCAGATCCGTCTAGACCCCTCAGGGATTCCCAAAATCCCCCAAATTCACCCCAAAATCTTGCTCAGATCCTTCTAAACCCCTCAGGCACCCACAAAATCCCCCAAATTCATCCCAAAATCCATTTCAGAACCCCAAAACCCCTCCAAATTCCCCCCAAAATCCCCCAAATTCACCCCAAAATCTTGCTCAGATCCTTCTAAACCCCTCAGGGACCCACAAAAATCCCCCAAATTCATCCCAAAATCCATTTCAGAACCCCAAAACCACTCCAAATTCCCCCCAAAATCCCCCAAATTCACCCCAAAATCCACTTCAGAACCCCAAAACCCCTCCAATTCCCCCACAAATCCCCCAAATTAAAAACAAAATCCACTTCAGATCCCCCTAAAGCCCTCAGGGACACCCAAAATCCCCCAACTTCACCCCAAAATCCACTTCAGAACACCAAAAACCCCTCAGGGACCCCCAAATTCCCTCAAATTCACCAACCAAAATCCCCCAAATTAAAAACAAAATCCACTTCAGATCCCCCTAAACCCCTCAGGGACGCCTAAAATCCCCCAAATTAACCCCAAAATCCACTTCAGGTCCCCCTAAACCCCTCAGGGATCCCCAAAATCCACCAAATTCACCCCACAATCCCCCATATTCTACCTGGGACCCCCATCATCCCCTACATTTCCCCCCAAAGCCCTCAGATCGCCTCAAAACCCACTGCGTTTGCGCCACCTAGTGGCCGGGAGGTCTCAGTGCCTGCCGGGCTAGAGCCAGGCCGAGCAGGAGCTGCGCATGCGCCGCCTGCTGGGGAAGGAGTCGCCCGTCAGGCCACGCCCCTGGGGGCGGGGCCGCGGCCGCTATGCAAATGAGGCGGCCTTAGATGGGAAAAATGACCAAATATGGAAAAGATGGCTGAAAATGGAGGAAAATGCGGTTTTTACGGGGGAAAAGGGGGATCTGGGGGCAGTTTGGGGGGATTTGGGGAAAATTGGGGCAGTTCTGGGTCATTTTGGGGACTTTTTGGGGAAGTTTTGGGTCATTTTGGGTCTTTTGGAGGGCTTGGGGAAACACTTGATGCAAATGATGGAAATGCGATTAATAAACGCTGATGGACTCTGCTTTTCATGCAAATGAAGTTTATTGCAAGGGAATGAATAAGATTTAATTGAATCACGCCTTTATTTATGCAAATAAATGATGAATATTCACCGACTATACGCAAATGAGGTTGGAGTGTGGATGTTGGTGTTAGGCCACGCCCCTTTTGATTCAAACAAGGCCCCGTGATCACTGGGTGTGGCCACGCCCTTTATGCTAATCAGGGACAAATATGGTCAGGGACCCCTAAAATCCCCCAAATTCACCCCAAAATCTCTCCAATTCCCCCCAGAATCCCCCAAATTCACCCCAAAATCCACTTCAGAACCCCAAAACCTCTCAGGGACACAAAAAATCTCCCAAATTCACCCCAAAATCCACTTCAGACCCCCCTAGACCCCTCAGGGATTCCCAAAATCCCCCAAATTCACCCTAAAATCCACTTCAGATACCCCTAAACCCATCAGGGATTCCCAAAATCCCCCAAATTCGTCCCAAAATCCATTTCAGAACCCCAAAACCCCTCCAAATTCCCCCTAAAATCCCCCAAATTACGCCCAAAATCCACTTCAGATCCCCCGAAACCCCTCAGGAATCCCAAAAATCCCCCAATTTCACCCCAAAATCCACTACAGATCCCCCTAGACCCCTCAGGGATCCCAAAAATCTCCCAAATTCACACTAAAATAAACTTCAGATACCCCTAATCCCCTAAGGAATTCCCAAAATCCCCCAAATTCACCCCAAAATCTTGCTCAGATCCTTCTAAACCCCTCAGGGACCCACAAAATCCCCCAAATTCATCCCAAAATCCATTTCAGAACCCCAAAACCCCTCCAAATTCCCCCCCAAATCCCCCAAATACACCCCAAAATCCCCCACATTCACCCCAAAACCCACTTCAGAACCCCAAAACCACTCCAAATTCCCCCCAAAATCCCCCAAATTCACCCCAAAATCCACTTCAGAACCCCAAAACCCCTCCAATTCCCCCACAAATCCCCCAAATTAAAAACAAAATCCACTTCAGATCCCCCTAAAGCCCTCAGGGACACCCAAAATCCCCCAAATTCACCCCAAAATCCACTTCAGATCCCCCAAAAACCCCTCAGGGACCCCCATATTCTCTCAAATTCACCAACCAAAATCCCCCAAATTACGCCCCAAATCCACTTCAGATCGCTCAAAACCCCTCAGGGACCCCAAAAATCCCCCAAATTCAGCCCAAAATCCACTTCAGATCCGTCTAGACCCCTCAGGGATTCCCAAAATCCCCCAAATTCACCCCAAAATCTTGCTCAGATCCTTCTAAACCCCTCAGGGACCCACAAAATCCCCCAAATTCATCCCAAAATCCATTTCAGAACCCCAAAACCCCTCCAAATTCCCCCCAAAATCCCCCAAATTCACCCCAAAATCTTGCTCAGATCCTTCTAAACCCCTCAGGGACCCACAAAAATCCCCCAAATTCATCCCAAAATCCATTTCAGAACCCCAAAACCACTCCAAATTCCCCCCAAAATCCCCCAAATTCACCCCAAAATCCACTTCAGAACCCCAAAACCCCTCCAATTCCCCCCCAAATCCCCCAAATTAAAAACAAAATCCACTTCAGATCCCCCTAAAGCCCTCAGGGACACCCAAAATCCCCCAAATTCACCCCAAAATCCACTTCAGAACACCAAAAACCCCTCAGGGACCCCCAAATTCCCTCAAATTCACCAACCAAAATCCCCGTAATTAAAAACAAAATCCACTTCAGATCCCCCTAAACCCCTCAGGGACCCCCAAAATCCCCCAAATTCACCCCAAAATCCACTTCAGGTGCCCCTAAACCCCTCAGGGATCCCCAAAATCCACCAAATTCACCCCACAATCCCCCATATTCTACCTGGGACCCCCATCATCCCCTACATTTCCCCCCAAAGCCCTCAGATCGCCTCAAAACCCACTGCGTTAGCGCCACCTAGTGGCCGGGAGGTCTCAGTGCCTGCCGGGCTAGAGCCAGGCCGAGCAGGAGCTGCGCATGCGCCGCCTGCTGGGGGAGGAGTCGCCCGTCAGGCCACGCCCCTGGGGGCAGGGCCGCGGCCGCTATGCAAATGAGGCGGCCTTAGATGGGAAAAATGAGCAAATATGGAAAAGATGGCTGAAAATGGAGGAAAATGTGGTTTTTATAGGGGAAACGGGGGATCTGGGGGCAGATTTGGGGGGATTTGGGGAAAATTGGGGCAGTTCTGGGTCATTTTGGGGACTTTTTGGGGAAGTTTTGGGTCATTTTGGGTCTTTTGGAGGGCTTGGGGAAACACTTGATGCAAATGATGGAAATGCGATTAATTAACGCTGATGGACTCTGCTTTTCATGCAAATGAAGTTTATTGCAAGGGAATGAATAAGATTTAATTGAATCACGCCTGTATTTATGCAAAAAAATGATGAATATTCACCGACTATACGCAAATGAGGTTGGAGTGTGGATGTTGGTGTTAGGCCACGCCCCTTTTGATTCAAACAAGGCCCCGTGATCACTGGGTGTGGCCACGCCCTTTATGCTAATCAGGGACAAATATGGTCAGCCCAAAACCCCACAAATTCATTCCAAAATCCTGCTCAGATCCTTCTAAACCCCTCAGGGACCCCCAAAATCCCCCAAATTCACCCCAAAATCCACTTCAGATCCCCCTAAACCGCTCAGGGACACCCAAAATCCCCCAAATTCACCCCAAAATCCACTTCAGGTGCCCCTAAACCCCTCAGGGATCCCCAAAATCCACCAAATTCACCCCACAATCCCCCATATTCTACCTGGGACCCCCATCATCCCCTACATTTCCCCCCAAAGCCCTCAGATCGCCTCAAAACCCACTGCGTTAGCGCCACCTAGTGGCCGGGAGGTCTCAGTGCCTGCCGGGCTAGAGCCAGGCCGAGCAGGAGCTGCGCATGCGCCGCCTGCTGGGGGAGGAGTCGCCCGTCAGGCCACGCCCCTGGGGGCGGGGCCGCGGCCGCTATGCAAATGAGGCGGCCTTAGATGGGAAAAATGACAACTATGGAAAAGATGGCTGAAAATGGAGGAAAAGCGGTTTTTAGGGGGGAAACGGGGGATCTGGGGCAGTTTGGGGGGATTTGGGGAAAATTGGGGCAGTTCTGGGTCATTTTGGAACTTTTTGGGGAAGTTTTGGGTCATTTTGGGTCTTTTGGAGGGCTTGGGGAAACACTTGATGCAAATGATGGAAATGCGATTAATTAACGCTGATGGACTCCGCTTTTCATGCAAATGAAGTTTATTGCAAGGGAATGAATAAGATTTAATTGAATCACGCCTGTATTTTGCAAAAAATGATGAATATTCACCGACTATACGCAAATGAGGTTGGAGCGTGGATGTTGGTGTTAGGCCACGCCCCTTTTGATTCAAACAAGGCCCCGTGATCACTGGGTGTGGCCACGCCCTTTATGCTAATCAGGGACAAATATGGTCAGCCCAAACCCCCCAAATTCACCCCAAAATCCTGCTCAGATCCTTCTAAACCCCTCAGGGACCCCCAAAATCCCCCAAATTCACCCAAAAATCCACTTCAGATCCCCCTAAACCGCTCAGGGACACCCAAAATCCCCCAAATTCACCCCAAAATCCACTTCAGGTGCCCCTAAACCCCTCAGGGATCCCCAAAATCCACCAAATTCACCCCACAATCCCCCATATTCTACCTGGGACCCCCATCATCCCCTACATTTCCCCCAAAGCCCTCAGATCGCCTCAAAACCCACTGCGTTAGCGCCACCTAGTGGCCGGCAGGTCTCAGTGCCTGCCGGGCTAGAGCCAGGCCGAGCAGGAGCTGCGCATGCGCCGCCTGCTGGGGGAGGAGTCGCCCGTAAGGCCACGCCCCTGGGGGCGGGGCCGCGGACGCTATGCAAATGAGGCGGCCTTAGATGGGAAAAATGACCAAATATGGAAAAGATGGCTGAAAATGGAGGAAAATGCGGTTTTTAGGGGGAAAAGGGGGATCTGGGGGCAGTTTGGGGAGATTTGGGGAAAATTGGGGCAGTTCTGGGTCATTTTGGGGACTTTTTGGGGAAGTTTTGGGTCATTTTGGGTCTTTTGGAGGGCTTGGGGAAACACTTGATGCAAATGATGGAAATGCGATTAATAACGCTGATGGACTCTGCTTTTCATGCAAATGAAGTTTATTGCAAGGGAATGAATAAGATTTAATTGAATCACGCCTGTATTTATGCAAATAATGATGAATATTCACCGACTAGACGCAAATGAGGTTGGAGTGTGGATGTTGGTGTTAGGCCACGCCCCTTTTGATTCAAACAAGGCCCCGTGATCACTGGCTGTGGCCACGCCCTTTATGCTAATCAGGGACAAATATGGTCGCCCAACAACCCCCCAAATTCACCCCAAAATCCTGCTCAGATCCTTCTAAACCCCTCAGGGAACCCCAAAATCCCCCAAATTCACCCCAAAATCCACTTCAGATCCCACTAAACCGCTCAGGGACACCCAAAATCCCCCAAATTCACCCCAAAATCCACTTCAGGTGCCCCTAAACCCCTCAGGGATCCCCAAAATCCACCAAATTCACCCCACCATCCCCCATATTCTACCTGGGACCCCCATCATCCCCTACATTTCCCCCAAAGCCCTCAGATCGCCTCAAAACCCACTGCGTTAGCGCCACCTAGTGGCCGGGAGGTCTCAGTGCCTGCCGGGCTAGAGCCAGGCCGAGCAGGAGCTGCGCATGCGCCGCCTGCTGGGGGAGGAGTCGCCCGTCAGGCCACGGCCCTGGGGGCGGGGCCGCGGCTGCTATGCAAATGAGGTGGCCTTAGATGGGAAAAATGACCAACTATGGAAAAGATGGCTGAAAATGGAGGAAAATGCGGTTTTTAGGGGGGAAAAGGGGGATCTGGGGGCAGTTTGTGGGGATTTGGGGAAATTTGGGGCAGTTCTGGGTCATTTTGGGGACTTTTTGGGGAAGTTTTGGGTCATTTTGGGTCTTTTGGAGGGCTTGGGGAAACACTTGATGCAAATGATGGAAATGCGATTAATTAACGCCGATGGACTCTGCTTTCCATGCAAATGAGGTTTATTGCAAGGGAATGAATAAGATTTAATTGAATCACGCCTGTATTTATGCAAAAAATGATGAATATTCTCCGACTATACGCAAATGAGGTTGGAGTGTGGATGTTGGTGTTAGGCCACGCCCCTTTTGATTCAAACAAGGCCCCGTGATCACTGGCTGTGGCCACGCCCTTTATGCTAATCAGGGACAAATATGGTCAGCCCAAAACCCCCCCAATTCACCCCAAAATCCTGCTCAGATCCTTCTAAACCCCTCAGGGACCCCCAAATCCCCATATTCCACCCCAAATCCACTTCAGATTCCCCCTAAACCGCTCAGGGACACACCAAATCGCCCCCAAATTCACAAGTGCCCCTAAACCATCAGGGATCCCCAAAATCCACCAAAGTCACCCCACAATCCCCCATATTCTACCTGGACCCTCCATCATCCCTTACATTTCCCCCCAAAGCCCTCAGATCGCCTCAAAACCCACTGCGTTAGCGCCACCTAGTGGCCGGGAGGTCTCAGTGCCTGCCGGGCTAGAGCCAGGCCGAGCAGGAGCTGCGCATGCGCCGCCTGCTGGGGGAGGAGTCGCCCGTCAGGCCACGCCCCTGGGGGCGGGCCGCGGCCGCTATGCAAATGAGGCGGCCTTAGATGGAAAAAAAAATGAGCAACTATGGAAAAGATGGCTGAAAATGGAGGAAAATGCGGTTTTTAGGGGGAAACGGGGGATCTGGGGGCAGTTTGGGAGGATTTGGGGAAAATTGGGGCAGTTCTGGGTCATTTTGGGGACTTTTTGGGGAAGTTTTGGGTCATTTTGGGTCTTTTGGAGGGCTTGGGGAAACATTGATGCAAATGATGGAAATGCGATTAATTAACGCTGATGGACTCTGCTTCTCATGCAAATGAAGTTTATTGCAAGGGAATGAATAAGATTTAATTGAATCACGCCTGTATTTATGCAAATAAATGATGAATATTCACCGACTAGACGCAAATGAGGTTGGAGTGTGGATGTTGGTGTTAGGCCACGGCCCTTTTGATTCAAACAAGGCCCCGTGATCACTGGCTGTGGCCACGCCCTTTATGCTAATGAGGAAAAATATGGTCAGCCCCAACAACTTCGCCCAAAAATCCTGCTCAGATCCTTCTAAAACCCCTCAGGGACTCGCCCAATCCCCCAAAAATTCAACCCAAATCCAATTGCAGGTGCCCTAAACCGCTCAGGACACCCAAAATCGCCCAAATTCACCCCAAATCCAGCTTTCAGGTGCCCTAACCCTCAGGGATCCGCCAAAATCCACCAAATTCACCCCACACTCCCCCATATTCTACCTGGGACCCCC
This sequence comes from Eopsaltria australis, assembly GCA_034509425.1. NCBI lineage: Eukaryota > Metazoa > Chordata > Aves > Passeriformes > Petroicidae > Eopsaltria > Eopsaltria australis. The sequence goes on from JAVTVJ010000676.1 coordinate 749,100, forward strand.
ATCATCCCCTACATTTACCCCCAAAGCCCTCAGATCGCCTCAAAACCCACTGCGTTAGCGCCACCTAGTGGCCGGGAGGTCTCAGTGCCTGCCGGGCTAGAGCCAGGCCGAGCAGGAGCTGCGCATGCGCCGCCTGCTGGGGGAGGAGTCGCCCGTCAGGCCACGCCCCTGGGGGCGGGCCGCGGCCGCTATGCAAATGAGGCGGCCTTAGATGGAAAAAAAAATGAGCAACTATGGAAAAGATGGCTGAAAATGGAGGAAAATGCGGTTTTTAGGGGGAAACGGGGGATCTGGGGGCAGTTTGGGGGGATTTGGGGAAAATTGGGGCAGTTCTGGGTCATTTTGGGGACTTTTTGGGGAAGTTTTGGGTCATTTTGGGTCTTTTGGAGGGCTTGGGAAACACTTGATGCAAATGATGGAAATGCGATTAATTAACGCTGATGGACTCTGCTTTTCATGCAAATGAAGTTTATTGCAAGGGAATGAATAAGATTTAATTGAATCACGCCTGTATTTATGCCAAAAATGATGAATATTCACCGACTATACGCAAATGAGGTTGGAGTGTGGATGTTGGTGTTCGGCCACGCCCCTTTTGATTCAAACAAGGCCCCGTGATCACTGGTGTGGCCACGCCCTTTATGCTAATGAGGGACAAAAATGGTCAGCCCAAAACCCCCGCTAAATTCACCCCAAAATCCTGCTCAGATCCTTCTAACCCCTCAGGGACCCCAACACCCCCAATTACCCCAATCCCACTTCCCAGATCCCCTAACCGCTCAGGGACACCCAAAACCCCCCGAATTCACCCCAAAATCCTGCTCAGATCCTCCTAAACCCCTCAGGGATCCCCAAAATCCACCAATTCACCCCACAATCCCCCATATTCTACCTGGGACCCCCATCATCCCCGACATTTCCCCCCAAAGCCCTCAGATCGCCTCAAAACCCACTGCGTTAGCGCCACCTAGTGGCCGGGAGGTCTCAGTGCCTGCCGGGCTAGAGCCAGGCCGAGCAGGAGCTGCGCATGCGCCGCCTGCTGGGGGAGGAGTCGCCCGTCAGGCCACGCCCCTGGGGGCGGGGCCGCGGCCGCTATGCAAATGAGGCGGCCTTAGATGGGAAAAATGAGCAACTATGGAAAAGATGGCTGAAAATGGAGGAAAATGCGGTTTTTAGGGGGGAAACGGGGGATCTGGGGGCAGTTTGGGAGGATTTGGGGAAAATTGGGGCAGTTCTGGGTCATTTTGGGGACTTTTTGGGGAAGTTTTGGGTCATTTTGGGTCTTTTGGAGGGCTTGGGGAAACACTTGATGCAAATGATGGAAATGCGATTAATTAACGCTGATGGACTCTGCTTTTCATGCAAATGAAGTTTATTGCAAGGGAATGAATAAGATTTAATTGAATCACGCCTGTATTTATGCCAAAAAATGATGAATATTCACCGACTATACGCAAATGAGGTTGGAGTGTGGATGTTGGTGTTAGGCCACGCCTCTTTTGATTCAAACAAGGCCCCGTGATCACTGGGTGTGGCCACGCCCTTTATGCTAATCAGGGACAAATATGGCCAGCTAAAAATCCCCATTAAATTCACCCCAAAATCCTGCTCAGATCCTTCTAAACCCATCAGGGACCCCCAAAATCCCCCAAATTCACCCCAAAATCCACTTCAGATCCCCCTAAACCGCTCAGGGACACCCAAAATCCCCCAAATTCACCCCAAAATCCACTTCAGGTGCCCCTAAACCCCTCAGGGATCCCCAAAATCCCCCAAATTCACCCCACAATCCCCCCTATTCTACCTGGGACCCCCATCATCCCCTACATTTCCCCCCAAAGCCCTCAGATCGCCTCAAAACCCACTGCGTTAGCGCCACCTAGTGGCCGGAAGGTCTCAGTGCCTGCCGGGCTAGAGCCCGGCCGAGCAGGAGCTGCGCATGCGCCGCCTGCTGGGGGAGGAGTCGCCCGTCAGGCCACGCCCCTGGGGGCGGGGCCGCGGCCGCTATGCAAATGAGGCGGCCTTAGATGGGAAAAATGAGCAACTATGGAAAAGATGGCTGAAAATGGAGGAAAATGCGTTTTTATAGGGGGGAAACGGGGGATCTGGGGGCAGTTTGGGGGGATTTGGGGAAAATTGGGGCAGTTCTGGGTCATTTTGGGGACTTTTTGGGGAAGTTTTGGGTCATTTTGGGTCTTTTGGAGGGCTTGGGGAAACACTTGATGCGAATGATGGAAATGCGATGAATTAACGCTGATGGACTCTGCTTTTCATGCAAATGAAGTTTATTGCAAGGGAATGAATAAGATTTAATTGAATCACGCCTGTATTTATGCAAATAAATGATGAATATTCACCGATCTATACGCAAATGAGGTTGGAGTGTGGATGTTGGTGTTAGGCCAACGCCCCTTTTTGATTCAAACAAGGCCCGTGATCACTGGTGGTGGCCACGCCCTTTAATGCCTATCAGGGACAAACTATGGTCAGCCCAACAATCCTCCATTAAATTCACCCCAAAATCCTGCTCAGATCCCTCGAAACCCCTCAGGGACACCCAAAATCCCTCAAAATTCACCCCAAAATCCACTTTAGATCTCCCTAAAGCCCTCAGGGACACCCAAAATCCCCCAAATTCACGCCCAAAATCCACGCCCAAAATCCACTTCAGGTGCCCCTAAAGCCCTCAGGGATCCCCAAAATCCACCAAATTCACCCCACAATCCCCCATATTCTACCTGGGACCCCCATCATCCCCTACATTTCTCCCCAAAGCCCTCAGATCGCCTCAAAACCCACTGCGTTAGCGCTACCTAGTGGCCGGGAGGTCTCAGTGCCTGCCGGGCTAGAGCCAGGCCGGGCAGGAGCTGCGCATGCGCCGCCTGCTGGGGGAGGAGTCGCCCGTCAGGCCACAACCCTGGGGGCGGGGCCGCGGCCGCTATGCAAATGAGGCGGCCTTAGATGGGAAAATTGAGCAAATATGGAAAAGATGGCTGAAAATGGAGGAAAATGCGGTTTTTAGGGGGGGAAAAGGGGAATCTGGGGGCAGTTTGTGGGGATTTGGGGAAAATTGGGGAAGTTCTGGGTCATTTTTTGGAGGCTTGGGGAGAACACTTGATGCAATGATGGGAACATGGGCGATTAATTAACGCTGATGGATCTGCTTTTCAATGCATGAAGTTTATGCGCAAGGGAATGAATAAGATCTAATTGAATCACGCTGTATTTATGAAAAAATGATGAATCATTCACCGACTAATCGACCAATGAGGTTTGGAGTGTGGAATGTTGGTGTTAGGCCACGCCCCTTTTGAATTCAAACAAGGCCCCGTGATCACATTGGGTGTGGCCACGCCTTTATGCTAATCAGGGACAGATATGGTAGCCCAAAATCCCCATTAATTCACGCCCAAAATCTCTGCTCAGATCTTCTAAACCCTCAGGGACCCCCAAATCCCCCAAATTCACCCCAAAATCCACTTCAGGTGCCCCTAAACCCCTCAGGGATCCCCAAAATCCACCAAATTCACCCCACAATCCCCCATATTCTACCTGGGACCCCCATCATCCCCTAAATTTCCCCCCAAAGCCCTCAGATCGCCTCAAAACCCACTGCGTTAGCGCCACCTCGTGGCCGGGAGGTCTCAGTGCCTGCCGGGCTAGAGCCAGGCCGAGCAAGAGCTGCGCATGCGCCGCCTGCTGAGGGAGGAGTCGCCCGTCAGGCCACGCCCCTGGGGGCGGGGCCGCGGCCGCTATGCAAATGAGGCGGCCTTTAGATGGGAAAAATGACCAAATATGGAAAAGATGGCTGAAAATGGAGGAAAATGCGGTTTTTAGGGGGGAAAAGGGGGATCTGGGGGCAGTTTGGGGGGATTTGGGGAAAATTGGGGCAGTTCTGGGTCATTTTGGGGACTTTTTGGGGAAGTTTTGGGTCCTTTGGAGGGCTTGGGGAAACACTTGATGCAAATGATGGAAATGCGATTAATTAACGCTGATGGACTCTGCTTTTCTGCAAATGAAGTTTATTGCAAGGGAATGAATAAGATCTAATTGAATCACGCCTGTATTTATGCAAATAAATGATGAATATTCACCGACTAGATGCAAATGAGGTTGGAGTGTGGATGTTGGTGTTAGGCCACGCCCCTTTTGATTCAAACAAGACCCCGTGATCACTGGGTGTGGCCACGCCCTTTATGCTAATCAGGGACAAATATGGCCAGCCCAAAATCCCCATCAAATTCACCCCAAAATCCTGCTCAGATCCTTCTAAACCCCTCAGGGACCCCCAAAATCCCCCAAATTCACCCCAAAATCCACTTCAGATGCCCCTAAACCGCTCAGGGACCCCCAAAATCTCCAAAATTCACCCCAAAATCCACTTCAGGTGCCCCTAAACCTCTCAGGGATCCACAAAGTCCACCAAATTCACCCCACAATCCCCCATATTCTACCTGGGACCCCCATCATCCCCTACATTTCCCCCCAAAGCCCTCAGATCGCCTCAAAACCCACTGCGTTAGCGGCACCTAGTGGCCGGGAGGTCTCAGTGCCTGCCGGGCTAGAGCCAGGCCGAGCAGGAGCTACGCATGCGCCGCCTGCTGGGGGAGGAGTCGCCCGTCAGGCCACGCCCCTGGGGGCGGGGCCGCAGCCGCTATGCAAATGAGGCGGCCTT